>JBCEWE010000132.1:305000-357500 GCA_039877035.1 Silurus lanzhouensis
ACGTGTCTGCATTTCCCGGGAAAACGCATTTCCTTTTTTTTTTCGTAAATGATGTATTTGAAATATTTACATGAATATTGTGCCGCCATTTATTTGACATAATAAATATTTTACCAAAGAAATGTGTCTGATTACAAATACTTTATTTTAATCCCAGTATTGTTTCAGAAAACTTTAAAGACAAAATGGCCGCACTGACACCTGCACTGTGTTCCAAACCGCACCGTGATGCCTACGAAGGGCACTTCAATAGGAGAGAAAAAGCGATATTTATGTTCCAAACCGGTTTTATGTATTTAAGGGTGTGTTCCTAATGACTTTCACTATTAATCCATACACTTTCCAAGGCTGCTGTAATGGTGAATACAGCCTTACAAAGGTAATGCACTAGTGATCACTAGCTCTAAATAGAACACAGCCCTCTCTCAATCCAGGGACTGTTGCAGTAACAAACAGGTTTTAAACAGCAATTAAGGCACATGACACACAATTATCACTTTCATTCCAATCAGCAAAAACATCCTGAAATAAAACTGTTTTATATTTCAAGCATCAGACTGGAAGATGGCTGCAGGTGGGAGAGGGGCTGTCACAGTGTTCCTAGTCTATTGTTTGCTCACAAAGATTTTAAAGCCTATTCATGTTGATCCAGTTCAGATGGTTGGTAACATCTTTCCTCTGTTTCATTTAAATGTCAACCCGTCAAAATATGAAGATGTTTTGGCAAAATCAAGCACCGGCTATGGAACCTACTTACTGGCTGTGACTTTGGTCTACCCACTACTTTATAATAGATTCACCAAGAAGACTAAATTAACAACATCAATGCGATCATCGCTTACAACCGGACTTATTATCGCCATATGTTTGATGTTATCCGGAGACATTCACCCGTGCCCAGGCCAGCACCACTTCAAGACGCTAGGAAAGGTTAACCTACGTGCAGAGGACAAACCTGCTACTTATACCTTGCAGGTACGTTCAGGTGTATTTCCGTGTTCCTCTGCACAATGTCCTGATTTTCTCCCTCCTCTGTTCTTGTCGTCAACTGTGGCCGAGCTGTCTGTCTGAGGAGGCGAGGGCGATGGTGTGGATGGCGCGATGGCGGGGCGTTCTGTCGGGGCGCTGCGCGGGGAGACTCCGGTTTCGGGGGTGCCTGGGAGGCACGATCCAGACACGCGACAACAACAAACTTTCCTGAATGGCTGCTCCGTTACCACGGTAACGACCGCTAACGGGAAGCGACTCAATCCAGGGGTAGCCAAACACCGGAAATGGCCGTTCTTTCAAACTGTCAATCACTCAAAAATAGTTTGGGGCCCTAAAGCAAAACCCAAAGGTCTGCTGGGTGGGCATTTAAATATAAGAAGCATTATGTCAAAAACAGAAGAAGTTAATCATTTGTTACTTAACTCAAATTTGGATTATCTCTGTCTGTCTGAGACTTGGCTCTATGACAATGCCCCCTCTGCAGCACTTAACATCTCTGGCTATAATATGTTCAGGAGAGATAGAGAAGGAGCAAAGGGTGGCGGCGTCATGATATACATAAAAAACAATATTTAGTGTCAGGAAATTCAATGGCTGAATGATCATGATCTGGAGTGCTTGGGCTTAAATATTATACTATCACCACAAATGTCTTTTACAATTATTGTATATCGCCCCCCCTCTTCTGAGTCAATTTTTTATGAAAAGTTTGAAAAATTACTGAAAGAATTTAACCTAAATAAAAAGATCATTATCTTGGGGGATATCAATATAAATTGGGAGGACACATCATGTAGAAAAAAGCTTAAAAAAATAACTGACAAATTTGATCTAGTTCAAATGATCAATGGGCCCACAAGAATCACAGCATCAAGCAGCACCCGGTTTGATTTGGTATTTACCAACCGACCTGAGAGAATATTTAAATCATACAACATGTTAGCTGGTCTTTCTGATCACAATTTGATCCTTGTGGCCAGGAAGCTCTCAAAAAAGAGATTTGATTATTCTGTCAGAGAGCGTGAGTTTGTGGGAGTTTGGAGGCACCAGTGAGGAATGAATGCAGTGCGAGTTGGCTTCCAGTGACGACAGCCCGCTTCCAGTGCACATTCAGCCTGCTACTCATCCCAGGTGACCAGTGGAATGAAGACGTTTGGTGTCCGTTTGGAGCCAGGAAGGAAAGTGCAAGCAATCTGAGGTTAATCTTCGATACCAGGAGCGCTGCAGAACTCCAGCCAGATAAGGACATTTCTTCTATCACTTTGCACACATCTAGAGATTGAGTAACTCATGGATCACTTAGAGGACTTGAAGCTTGAGGTGACAGTAGCATTATATGCTCTCTCAAAAGAGAACCTTCTTGAACTATGTGAGTTTCTAAGAATTGAGGGTGAATATGCCATTAGCCAAAGTCGTCGTTAGATTTTTATTATCCCCAAACGCAACTTAATTCTTGGAGAGGTTTTAAATCAAATTAAATCAAATTGTATTCATCACATACACATACATACAGGGTACGACATGCAGTGAAATGCTTTATACGACGGTCCGGCATGAGGGAATAGGATGGGGAAAAAGAAAAGAAGCAGATAAATAAAGGATAAAGTATAAAAAACATTATAACATAAAATATAAGAATATAAAGATATATGTATGTGAAACAAAGAGAAAAATGTACATACAAAAAAATTCTTATGGCAGTAGACAGTGAAACAGTAAACCGTAAACAATGTGTAACAAAGTGTAAACAATAGACAATTTTTGTGGTGGGTTGTCCATAAAGTGTCTGTGTGCGGTATGGTGTGGTGTAAAGGTCCGTAAGTGTCCGTGTGCGGTATGGTGTGGTGTAAAGGTCCGTAAGTGTCCGTGTGCGGTATGGTGTGGTGTAAAGGTCCGTAAGTGTCTGTGTGCGGTATGGTGTGGTGTAAAGGTCCATAAAGTGTCCGTGTGCGGTATGGTGTGGTGTAAAGGTCCTTAAAGTGTCCGTGTTTGGTATGGTGTGGTGTAAAGGTCCGTAAGTGTCCGTGTGCAGTATGGTGTGGTGTAAAGGTCCGTGAGTGTCCGTGTGCGGTATGGTGTGGTGTAAAGGTCCGTGAGTGTCCGTGTGTGGTATGGTGTGGTGTAAAGGTCCGTAAGTGTCCGTGTGTGGTATGGTGTGGTGTAAAGTCCATAAAGTGTCCGTGTGCGGTATGGTGTGGTGTAAAGGTCCGTAAGTGTCCGTGTGCGGTATGGTGTGGTGTAAGTGTCCGTAAGTGTCCGTGTGCGGTATGGTGTGGTGTAAGTGTCCGTGTGTGGTATGGTAGGGTGTAAAGGTCCATAAAGTGTCCGTGTGTGGTGTAAAGGTCCGTAAGTGTCCGTGTGCGGTATGGTGTGGTGTAAGTGTCCGTGTGTGGTATGGTAGGGTGTAAAGGTCCATAAAGTGTCCGTGTGTGGTGTAAAGGTCCGTAAGTGTCCGTGTGCGGTATGGTGTGGTGTAAGTGTCCGTAAGTGTCCGTGTGCGGTATGGTGTGGTGTAAAGGTCCGTGAGTGTCCGTGTGCGGTATGGTGTGGTGTAAGTGTCCGTGTGCGGTATGGTGTGGTGTAAGGGTCCGTGTGCGGTATGGTGTGGTGTAAAATAAAATAAATATAAAGTGCACTTTGCTGCAAGTCCAGAGCTTAAAGTGTCGTGGTGCTAAAGGTGAGATATGTACAGAGAAGAAGTGTAATGATGGAGAAAGTGGGCCAGTCTTTAGATCGTTTTCCATACGACCTGCGATATCAGGGAAGAAGAAACACACAGCAATGCAGCAAATGTTCTTCCTCTTCTGTTTATTGCAGACACATAACGTATATATACACATACAGAGAAAAAGGCTGAGCTGAAGTTGTGTACTGTTTAGATAAGAGGATATACTAGCCGGAGATGTGTGAGTCCAGATAAGACTCCCTGTTTACCGTACATACTAACATCGTAAATATTCTATAGACACTGAACAGACAAAGGAATGTGTGTGAAACAGTGTGAAAACCGTCTTAACACTAACAATGACCACTTTAAATCATTTATGATTTTGCATCACACACCAAAACATGGCAACATACAAAGTACAATTCCAACAATCAATACAAGAATCATTCCTAAAACAAAATAGTGTTCAACCCTCGTAAACAAACTCTTAATCTTCTCAATAAAGCTTTGTTCAGCAGTTGTTTCACGTTCTCCAAGACATCATAAGACAATTGTTTCTCAGTGCTTGTTCAGTATGTCTATAAGCAGTATTATCAATATTTAGTAGTTGAAGATGGGGTCATTCTCATTTCTGTGAGTACTACCGGGAGAACAACAGTCCAATTTCGGCCTGTTTCAATGCAGGCTTTAGTAACACGTTCCTTAATGGTCTTCTTGAGGGCAGCAAAACTGTCAGTCATTTCATGAGTCCACAGAATAAGATGTGATTGAGGAGCTTTGTGATCAATAGCACTACGCAAAACTTTATCATGCTGTGTGCAGTCAGGGATCCATGCTCGGCAGCAGTTCACCAGTCCCAAGAAGCTCTGCATCTGTTTCACAGTCTGAGGTCTTGAAAACCCAGTCACAAGCTGTACTCGGTCCTGCGATATCTTACGTTGGCCTTCTGAGATCACGTGGCCCAGATATGAGACCTTTCTCTTCACCCACAGTAGTTTCTGGTGTGAAGCTTTAAATCCAGCCTGAGCCAGGACATTGCAGACGACCACTGACGCTTTGTGGCAGTCCTGTGACAAGTCTCTGAGGCCAAAGGGACACTGAAAAAGCAGAACAAAGATCAATCACAGTGAAAAATCTGTGAGTCGCTGGTATAGAGTTAACAATGGTAGCTACATCGGGCACCAAAGGAGCTAACGGAATAACTAATTTATTAATCTCTCGTAAATCTTGTGTTCGCCTCCAGCATTTTTTATCTGCCTTCAAGACGGGATTAATCGGTGTGTTATACGGTGAATGTGTCTCGATCAAAACACCTTGTGACAATAAATTGTCAATAACTGGAGCAATGCCAACATTCTTCTCTTTCGACAATGGATATTGTTTAACAAAAATCGGATTCATCGTGTTCATGAGTGCATGATACGGTTTTACCTGGATTAAACCTGCCTCATCTTTGTGAGAGGCCCATAATTTAGGGTTAACTTCACCTAAATTTGGTTCGTCAGGCAGGACCTCTGTACTACCCTGAAAGAAATCTTCTGGATGTGGCTGTGGCTCGGTTGAGAGCATGAGGACAGAAGGAAAAGACAGTGAGACATTCGTTTCAAAAAACATTTTCCATTCCCATTTTGTGCATCATATCTCTTCCTAAAAGGTTTTAAGGCGAGTTTGGAATTATTGTAAAGCTATGATAAAGATTTGTACCAGTCGCTGTCACCACAGGCAAAAGGTGAGTTACAGGACATGAAATTGGAATCTATCTATTCCCTATTAGATGAACTTCCCCTTTTTCCTAGGACCTCCTCCTTGAGTTTTGTGCTAAGGCCACTTCCTGTTGCAGTGCAAAGCATAACGGGTTACTTAACCTGGAGCATAGTAGACACCTCTAGCAGCATCTAAATCTCTAGGAAAAAGTATCTAGATGTGACACAATTTCACTCCATAATGCCAAATGATCTAAATAAGGATTAGTTCAATAACCAGCACAATTCCTATACATTCAATCTTTGGGATTTTCTTCCGGCAGTAAGCAAAAAAAAAAAATGTCATGACCCGTCTTCTTTACACAGAACAAAGAACAGACACACAACACTTAACACTCAGACGATACACACAACACATAACACTTAGACAATACAGCTGCGCTCGGCACCAGGGGGATCGCAGTCTTCAAACAAAAAAAGTAATCCAGTGTCTCCAATTGGATCACAAATTTTGTAAGTTAGGAGAAAAAAATAGATTATAAAACCAAAACAAGATTAAAGTCTTTTAAAAAAATTTAAGCCTTTTCAAAAATGTCCCTTTTTCTTTAGTTCCTTTTCTTTCCTTTTCTCTTTTCTCTCACTTTTATTTTTTTTTTAAATCAATTAATTTTTCATTTATCTATTTTTTTCTGGCTGTAAATTATCGTGGATTCTTTTGAATACTTTTAGACAATATTGCGTATATTAGACACACCGTAAAAAACGTCTTCTAATCTTGCTTTTTACATCTAAGGTGAGAAAAACGAAGTTGTGACGAAATCACCTGTTTACCTTACATACTAACATCGTAAATATTCTATAGACACTGAACAGACAAAGGAATGTGTGTGAAACAGTGTGAAAACCGTCTTAACACTAACAATGGTTCATCTCTTATTTCTGTGATTGTGAAACACATTGAGAGAGAAGCATTAGAGGAGCTAGAAGATGCTGGTATGTCAGAGCTTTTGTCTAAAAGACAAAATCAGTGAAATTCAGTGTGCGAATGCAAACAGCGATTCAGAAAAACACACAGCACACACATCTAAGAGAGTGACTTTAGATGCAGTACCAGAAACTACAGAGCAGGAAAAACTGCAAAAAGAAATGGACACGATACAGTTAGCTCTGCAAAAATTACTTCAGCAAAAACAAGGTGCAGCAAATCACAGATACCAAAACACTAACACACTACAACACACAAACACACCACAAAGCCCTAACACATTACCAAGCTCAAACTTACAGCAAGACACAAGCACATACCTGCATCCAGTGCCATCTCGACCAGTCATGCTTCCCTGGAACAGAGAGTTTAAAATATCAGCACAAATTGGTGAGCATGGACAAAAAGACAAACTCACCTTTTCAAGTTTGGCCCATCAAATTGAGCATGGACTGAGCAGGGGGTTTCAGAGCTTGAAATTGTGGATGCAGTAATAAGAGCAATAGCACCAGGCATGCAGCTGCGTAGCTACCTGGAAGGAAAACCAAACCTCACCCTGCCCATTCTTAGACGCATTCTACGAGCACATTATAAAGAAAAAAGGGGCAACTGAATTGTACAAGCAGCTCACCTCAGAAGTACAGAATAGCAAGGAGACCCCACAAAGCTTCCTCGTTCGTTGTCTCTTGATTTGAAGCAAAAGATCCTGTTTGCATCTCAGGAAGCGGAATCCAGTTTGAAATATGACCCAATCCTGGTTCAGAGCATGTTTCTCCACACTGTCCTGACTGGTCTGCGAAATGAAAGTATTAGAAGTGACCTGCAACCTTACTAGACAAGAACTGATGTGAGTGATGAACTTCTCTTAGACAAGGTCAATGTTGCATGCGCAAATAAAACGGAGCGTCAAAACAAGAAGAAGCTTTTGTCCCAAAAGAACATCAAAGTGAATCCAGTGCAGGCTAATGAAGTTGCTGTTGAAAAGAAAGTCAAGACACAGTGTCACAAAAACACAGAGAAACTTGAACCTGACATTTTAAGCGAGTTAAAAGAAATGCGGTCTGACATGGCATTGTTGAAGGATCTCAGTGTGGAGGTGTCTCAAATTAAAGAATCCATACGACAGCCTCAGATCATGTCCACACAATGTCCCACCCATGTGAGGGACCGAGCCGGCGTGCAACCACCGCAGTCTCTGTACCCGACTTCAAGTTATCTGCAGCCCTACGACAGGAGAAGGGGAGCATTCCAACGGCAACAGTGGCTCCCTGCACAACGTTACAATCCTCCTTCAACTCGTGTGAGTAAATGTCTGGCCTGTCAGCAAAGTGGATTGGATGTGTACTGCACTCATTGCTATAGATGTGGCAGCAGCCACCGTTTCTTGGCTGATTGCAGAGCGCGAGTGCCAATAATGTACAGAGACCAGTCGTTAAACGGGACGGGGTCACCACCGCGGGACAGGGAGTGACCAGCCATATAACAAAGTCCCCACAAAGCTGTGCGCATTGTGGCATCATGGATCCTGACCTTGTATTGCGACAATGTGCCGCCTGTAAGCAGACATTGTATTGCTCCAAAGCATGCCAAGCTAATCACTGGACAAAACATAAAGAACAATGCAATCAATACTCTAATGTAAATGTAAATGCTGCAATGCCAAAAAGGAAACTAGAAGTATACAAGCCCACCTGTACTTCTTTGTTGAGAAGCAGTTTCTTGTACAGTGTTCCATCCAAGGCCAGCTTGTTGATGCATTATGGGATACAGGATCTTAAGTGTGTATAGTGGATGAGCTGTGGAAAAATAAACACTTACCAAATATCAGATTGAGAAACATTGCAGAGGTAGTTGATGTGCCTGGAGGACTCCGCCTTGTGGCAGCGAATAGACAGGACATTCCTTTACAGGATGGATGGAAGTAACTTTTGGTTAGGCATCAAATGAATCGAAAAAAAAAGAACTTGTCATACTGTGTTGGTAATGAGGGGCAGAGAGCTTGCTCATCCTATTATCGGATACAACGTGATTGAGCAAATGATGAACAACAAGGAATTAACTCAGCCAATCACCACTGATCTTTAAAACTGTTCTTCTTATTGTGGAAAGAGAAAAAGTCCAAGCTTTTATTGAGCGAGTTCATGCAGAAACACCATGTGAATATTTAGTCAAAACAACAAAAGAAATGTTCATGTGCCCAAACACATCTGTTCAAATTGAATGCAGAGTGCAGTCGCACCGACCAAAAGAAGAGGAGACGTTGCTTACGTTTGAGCCTGATGTTAACCCACAGTGGGCAGAGGGGTTGGAGTTCTGTGAGACGATTGTGACCCTGCGGCAACATACTTCTCCATACATAATTCTTAGTGTTCAGAACCCCACAGATCATGACTTACTGTTAGCAGCCAAGATGGTCATAGGCACAGTACAACCAGTACAGGCAGTTTATCCAACTGCTGCTTTCGAGGGGCCGTGCTTAACTTCTGCGAGTATAAAACAAATAAAAAATGAAACCAGCCATACCTCCAACATCACGTGGTTTCCGCCAGTTGACTTGAGCCATCTCGATGATGAACTTCTCTTAGACAAGGTAAATGTTGCATGCGCAAATGACACGGATTGTCAAAACAAGAAGCAGCTTCTGTCCCAACAGAACATTAAAGTGAATCCAGTGCAGGCTAATGAAGTTGCTGTTGAAAAGAAAGTCAAGTCACAGTGTCACAAAAACACAGACAAACTTGAACCTGACATTTTAAGCGAGTTAAAAGAAATGCGGTCTGACATGGCATTGTTAAAGGATCTCAGTGTGGCGGTGTCTCAAATTAAAGAATCCATACGACAGCCTCAGATCATGTCCACACAATGTCCCAACCATGTGAGGGATCGAGCCGGCGTGCAACCACCTCAGTCTCTGTACCCTTCTCCAAGTTATCTGCAGCCCTACGACAGGAGAAGGGGAGCATTCCAACGGCAACAGTGGCTCCCTGCACAACGTTACAATCCTCCTTCAACTCGTGTGAGGAAATGTCTGGCCTGTCAGCAAAGTGGATTGGATGTGTACTGCACTCATTGCTATAGATGTGGCAGCAGCGACTATTTCTTGGTTGGTTGCAGAGCGCGAGGGCCAATAATGTACAGAGACCAGTCGTTAAACGGGACGGGTCACCACCGCGAGACAGGGAGTGACCAGCCATATAACAAAGTCCCCACAAAGCTGTGCACATTGTGGCATCATGGATCCTGACCCCATATTGCGACAATGTGCCGCATGTAAGCAGACATTGAATACTCCAAAGCATGCCAAGCTAATCACTGGACAAACCATAAAGAACAATGCAATCAATGCTCAAATGTAAATGCTGCAATGCCAAAAAGGAAACCAGAAGTATACAAGCCCACCTGTACTTCTTTTGTTGGGAAGCAGTGTCTTGTACAGTGTTCCATCCAAGGCCAGCTTGTTGATGCATTATGGGATACAGGATCTCAAGTGTGTATAGTGGATGAGCTGTGGAAAAATGAACACTTACCAAATATTAGAGTGAAAAACGTTGCAGAGGTAGTTGATGTGCCTGGAGGACTGCGCCTTGTGGCAGCGAATAGACAGGACATTCCCTTTACAGGATGGATGGAAGTAACTTTTGGTTTGGCATCAAATGAATCGAAAACAAAAGAACTTGTCATACTTGTGTTGGTACTGAGGGGCAGAGAGCTTGGTCATCCTATTATCGGATACAACGTGATTGAGCAAATGATGAACAACAAGGAATTAACTCAGCCAATCATCACTGAATCTTTAAAAACAGTTCTTGCTAGTGTGGAAAGAGAAAAAGTCCAAGCTCTTATTGAGCGAGTTCATGCAGAAACCCATGTGAATACTTAATCAAAACAACAAAAGGAAATGTTCATGTGCCCAAACACACATCTGTTCAAATTGAATGCAGAGTGCAGTCGCACCGACCAAAAGAAGAGGAGACGTTGCTTATGTTTGAGCCTGATGTTACCCCACAGTGGGCAGAGGGTTTGTAGTTCTGTGAGACAATTGTGACCCTGCGGCAACATACTTCTCCATACATAATTCTCAGTGTTCAGAACCCCACAGATCATGACTTACTGTTAGCAGGCAAGATGGTGGGCAGTTAATCCAACTGCTGCTTTTGAGGGACCATGCTTAACTTCTGCGAGTATTAAACAAATAAAAATGAAACCAGCCATACTTCCAACATCATGTGGGTTCCGCCAGTTGACTCGAGCCATCTCGATGAGCCTGAAAAACAAATTGTTCAACAAATGTTAAAAGAGGAAGCGGCTTCATTCTCCAAATCTGAGAGCGACATAGCTTGCATAGAAAGCTGCAACTAGCCTTTTCAGCCGTTCGTACTCCATACTGACGCATCAAATCAGGGACTTGGAGCATTTTTGTATCAAAAACAAGACGGAAATCTTAGTTGTCACGTACGGATCCCAAACATTGACAGCTGTGGAAAAGAAGTACCCCCTCCACTCAGGCAAACTGGAGTTTCTGGCCTTAAAGTGGGTTGTCACCGAAAAATGTAAAGATTATTTGTACTATGCACCCACATTCACTGTGTTTAGTGATAATAATCCACTCAGCTATGTTTTGACCAGTGCAAAGTTAAATGCAACGGGATGTAGATGGGTGGCAGAACTTGCGGATTTTCATTTTAACATCAAATACAGGCCAGGCAAAAAAAATGTGGACGCAGACAGCCTATCCAGAGATGCCCCTGAACATTGAAATAATAATGAAAGTGTGTACAGAGGAATTACCATCTGACTGTGTTGAAGCGACCATCCAAGCAGTAGAGGCACCGCATTCCAACCTTTCCTGGACTGCCATGATTTCTTTTGACACCCAGTCATCGGAGCACATAAGTGAGCCATTGCCCATGGATGAGATCAGACAAGCACAGCGAAATGATGACCACATTGGACCAATTTTACAGTTTAAGGTGTCTGACATAAAGCCAACAGGACATCTATTAAAGACCTTGATTGCACAAAGTAAATGGTTACTGCACAGCTGGGACAAACTTTTCTTGGGAGGTGATGGCATCTTCCATAGAAAGACGAACACTCGAACACAGCTGATCTTACCTGCAAAGTATAAGCAACATGTGCTGAGAGAATTACATGACAACATGGGTCATCAAGGCTTAGATCGGACAATGTCATTAATCAGAGAAAGTTTCTATTGGCCACGAATGAACTATAATGATGAATATTATGTGAACAAAAGTTGTGCTTGCCTGAAACAAAATAAACCATGCAAAGAGACCAGAGCACCTCTCCAAAATATTGTCACTACTCACCCGTTCTAACTTGTTTCCATTGATTGTTTTACATCTGGATAGATGTAAAGGAGAGTATGAGTACATCATGATCGTAGTTGACCACTTCACACGATTCGCACAAGCTTATGCAACTGCCTCAAAATCGGCTAAAACTGTTGTTGACAAGTTGTTTAACGACTACGCTCTGAAGTTTGGGTTCCCGCAAAAGATTCATCATGACCAAGGAGCAAAGTTTGAAAACCAAAAGACCTAAAGAGTAAAAGTCAGTCGTTTAGAAATATAGAGGAATTCAGATACAGACGTTTTATTATTCATTCAGTAATTAATTAATTAATCGGCGTATTCAAATACGGTAAAAACGTTCTGATTGAAGAAAAATCCGATTCTTTTCTAGATTTTTCTAAAACGCTCTCGATGAAGACACAACATTAACCCGGAACAAACAACAGTTCGATTGCAGTGAGCGAGTCTTTGGGACGAAGCTACTGTCCAGAACACGTTTTTTTTTTTCCCTGTAGTTTTTTTTCTTTACTTTTCCACGTACAATCACTAAACAACATTTTATCAGCTGACCATCCCAGGGTGCTGCGGGATGAAGTGGAAATCAGGAAAAGGGGAGGAGCTCTCCAGACGCTCAATTCAGTCGTGTTTGGTACCTGGGTGGTCAGCGGAAAATACTAAAATCTAACACATAAAGCACACACACACACACTCACACACACACACACACACACACACACACACACACTCGAGCTCGACACTTATAACAGACAATGCATATATTTGTGATGTCTCAGTGTTTCTCAAAAACAACACTGAATCATATCATCAATATCATCAACCCTTTCCACAGTCACATCTTTATCACAAACTCATCCTGCAGCAAACTTTAAAAATATACCTCACAGATATATATATATATTTCGTTTTTTTCACCTTGCAGCCAAACCTACACTCTGAGCTTCCGTTCTACAGGGAAATCTGAAGTGTGATGAACTGAGAGTTAAACACTGGAGTGTTGTAAGTGTTATTATAGTGTATGTGGGTGATGGTGAGTCTTTACCATAAACCCAAGCCACAACAATGCATTCCCAGAATGCCTGCCACAACAGGGTCATTCCACTGGCAGAGTAAAAATCAAAAAGTAGGAAGACATACATCCCTTCCTACACACACACACACACACACACACAGGGGAAAAATTGAAGCCAGTTTCATCGAGTGCATATTAAATACCTCCATACATGATAATGGAAAGCTTTATCTCCACACTTACCTGTGTAACCATGGAGAGATCTATGATGAAAGACAAGATGCAGCAGAACCCCACAATAATTTTATGTTTGCTGTAACGTGAAGGGAGCAGATCCAGGATGCCAGTAATCATGCCTTCAACTCCAACAAACTGCACGAGGAGAAGAGACACGTCAAATTACGCAGTGAATTAGTGGTTAGACTTCTAATCAGAAGGTCATGAGAATAAAATTTGAATAGAAAATTCTTACAAATGTAAACGCTTTCATTTAATTTTTCCATTTATAAAATTATATTTAATCGATTTGACTCTTTTCGCCACGTCCAAAGTTCTTATACCACAGCAATTTTCCCAACTCTAATTTTCGATCGATTTGTAACGAAATGATCAAAACGTTTTAATCGCCGTTTGTTTAATAATAAAGTCTAGCGGTTATTATGTGTTATAGCGGCTATAAACAGCCACTTCTCCATCGTTCTCGGGTTTCTTGTCGATCCGGCAGTGGATCCGAATCTCAGGTCAGGGTTCTGCTTGTGTGTTCACACATATCCGACAGATGCATTAAATAGAGATTACTGTGAGTGCAAATGCCAAAACGACACAATATGAGAAGGAATTTAGGGATTACGCTTTATGATAAAAAGAATAAAACCGCTCGGATTAGCAGCCCCAGAAAGCGTTACGATTTAAGCGAGGTTTAGTAACGTCGACTGCCTGGCCAAGAAAGTTAGCGTGCGTACGTTTTTCCCCGATCGGATTTCCACGACCTATATCAGGGGACAGCTCTACTGCTGGCATTTAGCATCACTAGGCTAAGCTATTCTAACGCTAAAGCTAATGCCAAGGCTGTGTCTGGCTGTGCTAGGCCAGTGCGCGCCCCACAGCGGTAGCTAGGCCTAAAACAATTAAGAGGTGTAAATGCTGACATTAGATATCAGAGGTTTACCTGCATCGGCAGTCAGCTCCAGGACCCCTCTTGAAATCGAGATGTGCACATCTCAAGAGGCAAAGCTCCTGGTTAAATAATCCTTAAATTAATACTTAAAGCCAAAATATAGATCATATCAAATGAAGAGATATGAATAACAAAGAAAGAGAACGGGCCTGAAGACAATCAAGGATAACTGGTTAAAGAATCAAAGGTATAATGGAAAGATCTGGAAGAAGTCTGTTTGAAAAAAAAAAGAAAAGAAATAGCTCCTGTCGTTCAGGTATGGAGGTAGAGAGCGTTTAGGTCCACACAATGATGACTTTTTAATCTTTTTTTTTTTTCCTCCCTCGAGCACATTCACACAGAACAGCGCCACAGGATGTTAATATAGGACTTGCAGTCACACTCAGTTTAGTTACCACAGGGACAGACAAGGTCACACACACACACACACACACACACACACACACACACACACACATACTTCACAGATTCACCACACATCCTCTGTCTTACTCAGGTATAAACTACGCTATATTACGCTACATTTTGAGATGATCACCTCCGCCGGAGCCTACGATTAGCATACGTAAGGGAATAAATCAATTCCCATTACATCAGCATTACATTACAGTTAGATCCTGTTATCACGTTCTAGCGGCTCTATATCAGCTACAGCAAAAAATGCAATGCAAATCGCTGCAAATTGGGTTCAAATTGCAAACCTGATTTGCATCCATTGTAGTATTTGTGATAAAACGGCCTGGTGATTTTCAGTTCTCATGGACAGGAACTGGCGCGGCAAGACGGTGCCGCTCTCCGCTCCGAACCCTGCCAGATGTGGCTTTTCTATTTTTATAATTTAATGACGTCGTGTGGATAAACAGCTCACGTACGAGAACTTCGATACCGGCACCTAAAAGGGCTGAAGGATTCTGGTTCTAATCAGTAGTTATAAATTTGTACATTAGGACTTTGTTTTATACTGTAACCTGAGCGCATATACACACACACACACACACACACACACACACACATGCACACACACAATTTCATATTCACTTTACACATCTCTTAAACAGAAAAACATCTAATGGCTCTTTTAAACACACACAAACATTTTCCTCCCAAAAAATTATTATACTGGCACTAGATTACATCCTCATTGACCTGTAAACACACCTAGACACACATTTATACAGATGTCTCTTAGTCATTAAACACTGTGTGTGTGTATATATATATATATATACGTACACACACAATCTGAATCTAATTAAATATAGAATTAAAGAATAATCACATATTTAAGTGTAACTGTGTCATGAAGAACATCACCATCAACCTTGGGACATCCACCAAATGCGTGCGGAGGCTTTGCATTATTCCTTCTGAACGGTAAAAAGTAAAAACACTAGTTTTTATCAATAGTTTTAGCCTCAGGTTTGCCTTAAGATAAATTAGAGAACAGATTTTACCCGTACACCTTATGGCCAAAAGTATTCAGACACCCGACTCGTCTCGTTCTTCGACAAGCTGTAAGAACAGATCTGGAGGCAGATGATAGATGCATTAAATAAAGGGACATTATAAAAGCATTATAATGGAAATGATATTGTAAATGAAATACATACACAATATTTACAAATTAGAACTGAAACACCACCAATTATTTAACTGGTTCAGAATATTGACATTCAGGAGTCTTTTTTTCCCGTCAATATTTAATACGCAATAAGTACAGGTAATAATACTCTCACCTGTAGCAGTTGTTGTTAAATTCCTTATAACTGCCAAGAGCGGTCAGCGCTCCGAGTCCGATCACATAAGAAAATAACACTTGAGTGCCGGCATTAAATCAAATCAAATCAAATTTTATTTGTCACATACACAAACATACAGGGTACGACATGCAGTGAAATGCTTTTAACGACGGTCCGGCATGAGGGAATAAAATGGGGTGAAAAGGAGAATAAAAATTATAAATATAAAACAAAATTTAAAAGAAAAATATAATAACAAGAAAAGAAGGCAGATAAATAAGGATATAAAGATATATATATATATATTACACACAAAAAAATGCTTATGGCAGTGTGCAGTTAAAAAGTAAACAACAGTAAACAAGTTAGGCATGGTTTTTGATTTTCCAAACAGTGTCAGTGTGCGGTCTGGTGTGGTGTAAAGTGTCCTTGTGCGGAATGGTGTGGTATAAAAATATATATTGATGTGAACACCCAAGTACCGGAAATTGTCCACTCTTTCCACTGGAGTCCCGCACCGCTCCCGCTTTGTGCTGAAGTCCATGATCAACTCCTTAGTCTTGCTGACGTTCAGGAGAAGGTTGTTATCCTGGCACCATTTCTCCAGGTTTTTAACCTCCTGTATGTAGGCCGTCTCGTCGTTGTTGGAGATCCGGCCCACCACAATGGTGTCGTCAGCAAACCTGATGATGGTGTCGGAGTTGGAAGTGGCCACACAGTCATACGTGTACAGTGAGGACAGCAGGGGGCTCAGAACACAACCCTGGGGAGCTCCAGTGCTGAGGGTGAGGGTGGATGAGGTCTGTTTTCCCACCCGTACAGCTTGTGGTCTGTCCTTCAGGAAGTTTGAGATCCATTGACACAGCGGCAGGCTGAGTCCCAGGACCCCCAACTTAGAGGTGAGTGTGGAGGGAATTATAGTGTTAAATGCTGAACTGTAGTCAACAAACAGCATCTTTGTGTAATTCCCGTTTCTTTGGTCCAGGTGGCTGATTGTAGTGTGGAGATGTGCAATTGGGTTCTCAGTCGAACGGTTCTGACGGTACGCAAACTGTAGTGGGTCCAGTGTGTCCGGTAGTGAGGCAGTGATGAAGTCTCTGACCAGTCTCTCAAAGCACTTCATCACTACTGAGGTCAGAGCTACAGGGCGATAGTCATGCAGACGGGCTGGCGTTTCTTCGGGACAGGAACAATGGTGGACTGTTTGAAGCATGAGGGGACAACAGACTGTTCCAGAGAGAGTTTGAATATCTCAGTGAACACCGGTGCTAGCTGGTCAGCGCAGGCTTTCAGAACCCGACCTGAGATGCCATCTGGTCCTGCTGCCTTCCTGGTATTCACTCTCTTGAATGCCCTTCTCACGCCATGCTCCGAGATGGTGAATGTGTTTACCTCTCCGGCTCTCTCAGCATGCATGCTGGTTGTGCCGCTAGCGTGGTTAGCTGCAGCCTCGAAACGAGCGTAAAAGGTGTTTAGCTTGTCTGCCAGAGAAGCTCTGACAAATGCTGTAAAAACAGATCTATCTTTCCCTCACCCCAACTAGTTTTCCGGTCTGATGAAACCCTTGTGATCAGATATATTACAGTAAAGCAGGATTAGATTATTGCCTGCCGCTGTCCATTATTTTTTATTTTATTTCTCTCTATCTATCAATCAGGTCTGGATCGATGCCAAGAACAATAACGGACTATAAAACACCATCTTCCAGAATGGTGAATGCTAGAGGCACTGTTTGTTTTTACCTGCCAGACTACGCGCTGCACGGAGAGCGCTACATTGTATGTATTATTTATCGTTTGTTAGTTATAGAATGCTATTTATTAATTAATAAATTCATATTTTTTTTTTTTAGCACATTCAAATTTCAGAACTATTTCCCTTGGAGTGTTATATATATATTTTTTTTTATCCAGTATATTTGTTTTAAATATTGGTTAATTGATTAGTGATCGATCGTAATTAAAATCCATGATCCGCTTATACTAATATAAGGGATGAAGATGTATGGATATGGCCATATTGAGTTCTTTAGGGGCTGCACCGACTAAAAGAAATGCTCCTCAGAACGTTGTGAAACAGTAAATACACCTTCATTTCCGACCCACCTGACCTGCGAGATGTAGGTTAATCCGGCGCTTTGTTTCAGCCCCTCGTATTATTTAATTAGATGCTGGAAAAAGCCAATTAGCTCACTGGGACGCTACCTTATGGCATGGGAATACAGGCCCAGTGAGCTCAGACTAATTCTCTTAAAAATTGCAAATAAAAGGGAGATAAAGGAGGTTGGCACCTGTTTTTTTGAACTTTTTTGATCTCTCAATAGCGGTTTCCTTTCCTTATCTGGGAAATTTCTCACTGTCTGTTTTCTTGTTTTTCAACCAAAACAATGTAATATGACTGTTATATTCTTATGCTAGTCCTTTATGTTAAAAGATGCCGGCAATTAAGATATAAACTCAACTGAACATACCATTTGGATCAATGTCAATTTCATCTAGGTTCTTTCCACTGAACTCCCCAAGTCTTCCTGTCTCCAATGCCATCAAAATGTTGCTTATCTTGGCAAGCTGGAGAGTGCCTTCAGGAAGTCTGTAATATTCTCTGTGTACCCTCACATCATGGCCTAAAAAGTCTGCCAGCTGATCCAATTCTGTATTATTGAGGTTCAGAACATTTGAAAGCGTTGCTATGTGTTTACGTAGCTTTGTTGATGAAAGTGCTTTTGGATTCTTTGCTCCACATTGTATTGCAAATTCACGTAGACAATCAGATCCCCTTAGGTGCAAACATGTAGATGCTTTCAGATGGACTTGCACACGATTCTCTTGTTTTTATAAGAAGCTCCATGTTCTTTTGCATAGCAGGTGTTAAAAGAATTGGAACCTTTAGTCCTCGCTTTCCACGTATTTCAATTCGAGTAAAATGATGGCAGAGTTTCTTTTCAAGCTCTGAAAGTGCGAGAGCAACATCTTCATGCAAGTTATCAGTGTTTCTGTTGATAAATGATGTGAATGGCATTTTTGAGACCTCACCCTCTCTTCTGCGATTGAAAAGAATAGTCTGAGCCAGAGTAACCTTTGCTAGATGTGTCCAGTTCTTAGAGGAAGCATCTGATGACAGTTTCTCAAAACACTCTTCTTGCTTTTGATCAAGATACAAATGAAGCATTTTTACATCCTCAGTAAAAGGAAGAATAAGCGGAGCATTCCACTTAACTTCTCTCTGTGTTCTAAGTGCATGTGATGATAGCAGTTCACTCCATCTTGATGCATACATGTCTGAAAGGTTGTTAGATTTCTTTGCTCTTTCACTGTCCCCATCCATCATTGCTTGAAATGAGACCAAAGAAGCAATCTTCTGTAAGCTGTGACCCAGCTTTAATGCAAGTGATGGTCGTGGAAGTGTGCACTTTTCTTCATCATAACCACAAGCTTTTTTGCCATCAGTAATAACATGCATGAAGTTATCTGGATCAACACAATTCTCTATTTTACACAAAGGAGTAACTTCCCTGGCTGAAATTAACAACCTTCCAATTTCTCTAATCTTCTGTCTGATATGTTTAATGGCAAGTACCACCTTGTCATGGGTCATGTTACTGAAAAGTTTCCACAAACCAGCACTAGTTCCAGGAGGCACAGGTCCCATGTAAGCACTTTGTAAAAGCAACCTGTTCTTTCCTGGTTTGGGATTAGATGGATCATTTTTGCTCATCTTACATCGCTTCATATGACACCAGAGAAACTTTTTTAGCAAAGAGTTCTTGACAGTTACAGCAATGCACATACTTTATTGAATCACAATCTTGTCGGGGTTTCTTATAAGGTACAAGCTCGCCTTTTCCACACTGAAGAACCTCAGCATTATGTGCAAAATTTCCTCTATTTTTGAGGTGATCTAGTAAGTGTTTCCTTTCTTTTGAACCTTTTGGAAAAGTCAAAGCTTTTGCAACTTCAGACTCTGTGCTCTGCACCCGCTCTAAATGTCTTGCCATTTTTGATAGTGGTTTGCTGCAAAACAAACAGTAGTGTTTCTTGTCATACACTCGGTTTATCGGTTGCTTTTGACACTCCTTTGACTGAAACTGAGCTTAACTGATCAGGTTTAACTTCAGTGTCCTCCACATCTACAACACTGCAGTGCCCAGTGCTAGAACTAAGTGAAGGACAGATTTTTGGAACTGTCTTGACCTTCCTTTTAGAAATTGAAAGACTGCAGTCACTTTCATCCGAGCTACTATCTGAAGATTCAGGGACATACTCCTCTTCACTGCCTTCCATACTACTAATGGAGTGGTCATCACCCCTGCTTACATCATCAAGCTGTAAAATACAATATAACAAATATGAACACCGAAAATACTAATGCAGTCTTCAGATATTTTTTATTTAGAAAAGTATTTTTTCGAACCTGAGAAATGCTTGTTTCAACTTGTGATTGCAGTTTATGGTACTGATTTCCAGTAAACATTTCACCTAACGTTAACACCTGCAAAGTTAAAAAAAAAAAAAAAGTAATAAGAACTTCAAATGAGTTCATGTACACAAAAAGTGGAAAAAATATCTGCCTTTTGGTGACATTGTAACTTTTCTTATAATGTCAGAAAGGTACACTTGGTAAAACACAACAAAAACAAAAGCACATGCTGTTTAACACTACATACATTTGAAATCACTCCTTTAACACTGGTAAAGTACATTGTATATTGTGGGGACCTGACGTTTATTGTGTAAAACCAATTAATTTAAAAGCAGTTTCATACTTGTTTGTAGGAAGTAGATTCAGGCTCTGACTGTTGGGTGCAATGATGATCATCTGCAGAGGCTCCATCTGAGGCTGGATGATTACAGTCTGATTCTGTTCCACATTTTGTAACCTGTAATGAGCACAACTGTTAATTATGAGCCAAAAAGACAAGCATCTGTATATTAGAAAACTAAGCTGAACAGTGTAATTTGTAGAAAGAATTGTTATGCCAACACACTCCAAGTAAACAAGATATTCCAGAAAAATAGGAAATTTAAGAGTAGACCTTTTGTGGGGATCTGTGTAAAATTTCATAGTTAAACATAATGTGGGGACTCTGTGGTGGAGGGTAATTCCCAGACCAGTCAATTGAAATCACTCCTTTGCTAACACTGGTAAAGTACATTGTATATTGTGGGGACCTGACGTTTATTGTTTAAAAAAATTATAATTTAAAAGCAGTTTTATAAAGTCCTAACAATGTTGATATTCTACCACAATTTTCTTAATAAAACATTGTAATTGTATAACCTTTATAAATTTTATATTATGGTTATTTACCTCACATAGTCTTTGCATGGAGTGCTAATTAGCGAACTGCACCTTTCAGCCACTGAGTTTGTACATTGTTGTAAAGTCCCTCACTCAACAACATACTAAATCATTGGCTCAAAGCCCCAGTATGTTCTTTCTGTTTCAACCAATTTAGACTTCAGTGTAGGTGCATTACGTCATAAAGTGTGCATAGCTGATGTTTTTATGGTCTGTGGCCAGAGGTGGAGTTTACACACTTGAGTCGTAGCCTCGAATACACACACACACTTTTTTTCTGGGATATGTCCAACTTGGGGACTAAGGAGATATTAAGGGGGGGTGTTCAGCTTGTTGAGTTAGACATGCTACATTGGTTATTGGTGTGTACTCCTCGCAGGTCTTGTTCATGAAGGTGTAGTTGGAGTTGGTGCCGTTCCTGCAGGCGTCATGGCGGAAGGTCTCGATGCAGTTCTCCATGTTCCAGTAGTTTGTGCAAGTGGACCACGGCAGTACAGCGGTGAAGGATTTTATAAGGTAATACAAACCCCATGCCAGGACCATGATGTAGTAGGTGTTGCAGAAAAACACAATAACGGAGGAGTCATAGCCGAGTCCTAAAACACAGAGTGAAGAAACGGAACAAGGAGACGGTTCTTTATCAACTGTGTTTTTACTACTAATTAAGGAAGTGTGGCTTCAGTTTTATTAATAAAGGCGGCATGGTTTGGTGGTTTTTACTGTAATAAGGAGGTGTGGCTTGGGTTTTTTTAAGAAGGATGGGGGGGTGTGTAATGGAGGTGCTGCGAGCTAAGCAGAAGAAGGTCAGACCTTTAAAGAGTGGAGCAATGTTCCACACGGCGATGCTTCCAGCTTTCATAAACTGGCCCAAAGATATTTCCCTCCGTATGGTGGGATCGATGTGTGCCACGTGTCTGTTCGTAGCTACCGCCCAGTGAACAATCCTTCATTGGAGATCCGCAGTGCGTTTCTCTATCGGAGGTTTGTACAGGGATCTCCAGCAGCCTTTGGAAGACCAGTCTGACCCAAACACTTCTGACCACTTTGATTCTCTACAGTTTTTGAGCATGCTGTAGTGTGACACCTTTATGCAGCTGATGTACAGTGCCTTGTTCAACGTGTTCTCAAAGTCCTCCAGTCGAGGGGTCCTGAAGCTCAGAAGAGAGTCTTTCTCTGGCTCCGCCTCCACCGCAGCTAAAACCTGCACCTTAGTAAAGTAGCTGTGGTTTCCTGCCTCTTGCCCATCTTCTCCATGTTCCTCAAGGCTCTGTTTGAAGGCAGAGGGTAGTGCTGAGAGGATGCTTTCCGTCGTGAGCTTCATGAACCTCTTGGACTTGATGCCTGTCAAGCTGCACATCTCTGGGATTCTCCAGCTGGTACCGTTCGTCAGGTCCGCGATCTTCGTGCATCCCGCTTTTGCATGGTGAGTTGAAAGCTCCTGTGATCCAGTATCTGTGCTTGGATTTGTGTATTGTTAAAAAGAGGTTCATTCTCTCTCCAGTGTCCATGATTTGAAAGGTCCCTCTGGACTTAAAAAATGTGTGTCCAGGCTGTTAGAACAGATTTGTAGAAAGGAGAGAACTCCCTTAAATCCGTGTTGCACAGTCTGGTCAAAAACAGTTCCACGTCGTATTTAGAAATGTTCGCTTTTCGCAAAAAACTGAGCTGTGTCTGCCCAGCATGGTGTCAAGTACAGGAGTCTTTGTGCAGCTTGAGGTCTTAAAGTCCTGATTCTATTTCTGATGTCCATCAGACCCTGACCCCCCTCCAGGACGGGAAGGTAGAGTACAGCAGCTTGTATCCAGTGCTGTCCGGCCCAGAAAAAGTCAGTAAGCTTCTTCTGTAACGCCTGCACAATGCTGCTGGGAGGATCCAGAACGCTCATCTTGTGCCACAGTGCTGAAGCAGCCAGGTTATTTGCAACCAATGCTCGACCCCTGTATGAAAGCTGCGGTAGCACCCAGGACCATCGAGACAACCGGTCACACATTTTTCCCACCATGCCCTCCCAGTTTTTCTGTATGTCGTCTTCTTTCCCTAGATGTACACCCAGAATCTTCAGACCTTCCCTTCCCCACTGGAGTCTGCCTGGAAGTACTGGAGGCGTCTTTCCGTGCCAGTCACCTAATAGGTAGCCTTCGCTCTTTTCCCAATTCACCTTAGCTGATGAGACTTTTTTATAGTTGGATAAAACTTCTGTTAAAACTGATACGTCACGGTCACCTCTTATAATTACAATGACATCATCGGCATAGGCAGAGAAGGTGATTGGCCTATTTTCAAAACCTTCGACATAAAACCCTTGTAATTTCTCTTTAAGTTGGCGAAGAAGAGGCTCAATTGCCAACGAGTACAATTGACCTGATAACGGGCAGCCTTGCCTGATGCCCCTGTGAACCTGGACTGGGCGGCTTAGCCCACCCCCCACCTTTAACAATGCAGCAGCTCCCGTATATAAATGAAAGACACTTCGCAAGAATCTTGTAGTCCGTGCACAGCAGCGATACTGGTCTCCAGTCCTTCAGTAGTCCGAGATCCCCCTTTTTGGGTAACAGGGATAAAACGGCTCTACTGCAGCTGATTGGCAGCTCGTTCTTTGTGTGTGACGTCCTGTAAACTAAAAGCAAGTCATCTTTTAATAAAACCCAAAAATGTTAAAAAAAATTCAGAAGGAAGTCCGTTTATTCCTGGAGACCGTCGAGTGGAGAGCTGACTCACTGCCTCAGACATTTCCTCCAGTTGAATCTCTGGGTCCAGGTGCTGTCTCTGTGCATCTGTTAGCTTTGGTAGATCCTTCAGCAGCTCCTTCATGCAGTTGAGATCTCCTTCATGCAGTTGAGATTCTTTTCAAGAAGGATGGGGGGGGGGGGGGGGGTTATTTGAGGTGCTGTGAGCTAAGCAGAAGAAGATCAGACCTTTCAAGAGTGGAGCGATGTTCCACAAGGCGATGTTTCCAGCCTTCATAAACTAGCCCAGAGATATTTCCAGGAAAAAAATAGGAATTTCATCGAAGAATATAAATAACAGGTAGGGAATGAGAAAGGCTCCTGTGCAGGAAAGAGGAAAAAAAGAGAAAATTTTTAAATAATTATGTCAATGCAGTTAACATGTTAATAACGGTCTCGTAGATGATTCCCGATATCACGTAGCTATAAACGGAAAAAATGAGTTTTCACAACGTTTCTGGTCACATGACACCAGGGTGATGGCTGATTATTTTTACCCCGTCTGATTTACTTCAGGTTTTATAAAGAGATTTCTGACTCTACGAAAAGCACAAAGAAACGTAAAGCGATTCATGCTCCACCCCCACCCTCCTTTTTCAATGCACCACACACAAGGACACCATTTTTTCCATTTCAGAGCTTTCAGTTTCAGGTCGGTTGCAGTGACGCATCGCAGCCGAGGCCGCAGTAAAGAAAAAACGCCTCCAGACGAGAGATGTGAGAGTGGCTGAATTAATTTATTCGTTTATTTACGCAAGTGGGGCAAAAGTAGGAGGGGAAGAGGGGAGGGACTTCAATTGTGGACCAATCGGGTGCAGTGACTAAAGCCGTAATACACACTGACCAACAAATGATACGCTGAACTTGAATGAAGGTCCTGCTGAGAGAGATGAGGCGAGACGAGAAAAAAAAGAGAGAGCCCGAGAGCAGGGGAGAGAAAGAGCGAGAGAGAGAGTGTGAAAACACGACAGAAACAGAAAGATATATATGTGGCACTATTTATTTTAAAGAAAAATTAAACAGCATTGAATCAAAAATGTAAAAAAAAAAAAGGATTCGGATCGAGCCTCAAAGGCTGTACAGATCAAATCTAATGTAGACTACGGAGAGCAGGAGCGCTTGTGAATGAGCAGCCGGTTTTGCCTTTTGGGAAAAGAAAAGAAAAAAAACAGAGCTATTGTTTTGACCGAAGCTTTTCGTATATAAAGTCTGGTTTTGAACATTAGGATGAGGATGCAGGCAGGAGGAGGATCTCCAGTGTCTTTGCGGTGAAGAAGGCAGCATTTACAGGCCCGTCTTCTGACCCTAATATACTTCTTATTAATCAGACGCACATATTAGGTTTCAGATGATACAGAAGAGTAACACGGCCTAGTGTACGTGACCGAACGTCCACTCGAGGACGCTTGATTTGAGGGCAGGAATCTTTCCGGACGCCAGGCCCAGTTTGTACAGTTGAGTTCACTAAAGAGCTACAGAGAACCGCTAATGGCTACAAGTGGCAACGGCGCATCTCTGAGGAGCAAAAGAATTCAATTAACCTGTTAGCCTTCGACCCAGATTTTGGGACTCACAGCTGAAATGCCCTACCTAACTTTAAATGTTAACAGTTCCTGATAAAAGTGGGCTTCATACACAATTTAAATCTCTAAAAAGAAGACACTTTGAGCTTTACTGTCCATTATTCACTGTTGATATTGTTTAAAAAATAATAAGTTATAGATGAGTAAGTACTGTAGAAAAGAAATTCCTTAAATAATTTTTTCCTTTATATATAAATACATGAAATCTGTCCTATAGCAATCCAGAAAAGTACTGGGTTAAAAGCCACATGTCTCATGAGTTTATATTTTAAATTGAATGAAGATATCATAAAAAATAAGATTCCTACAAACATTTATCTGATACTATGCCTGCTAAACTCAGGTGATCATTCATACTCTATTCATACAGTCTATTCATACGCGTGTCCAGGCAGGTACGGTACAGTCAAAGCGAACCGAACAGGCCAAATGTGAGGGTTGTGAAAGAACTGTGTTATTTAAACTTTAAAACGCTACCTGGGAGACTTGATTTGGGACTGCAGGACGTTTCCGAAAACCTGTCCACTATGTACAGTATTTTTCTGTGAAAAAAAAACGGCGGCAGCACAGTTTGAGCCAACACACGGAGGTAACCTTAGCGCTCCTCGTCGGGGGTAAAGCAAGTACAGTGGTCCCCCGGTTATCGAACGGCTCGGATATCGAACATTCCGGTTAGCGAACGGTTTTCCGAACGAAATTTGGTTCCAGTTTTCGAACGCCACCCACGCTGCCCAACACAGCGCGAGGGAAAGAAACTGTTTCCGCTTTAACCTTCGCTGAGTAAGCATCTATCGCAACTTCTGTTTGTGAACAATATTAGTGATATTTAGCGGTCAATATAACAATTAGTAGTGAATTGTAAATTAGCCAACACAAAATACCCGCAGAGATCGGGATAATCCGGCAAAAGGCAGTCCATAAATAATATCCACGGTGCTTTACGGAGGAAGCCCGATTGCGATGAGCTCAATGTGGGCGGGGCATGCATGAGCGAAAAAACAGTGCATTCCCTGAAGCACCGAGGTATGACAGCCACTGAAAGGGGCGTGGCAGGGGGATTCCTGACAGTATTAATACGGCTAAAACAGGAAAAAATTGTTAATTATTAAGTATTGGTGGAGTTCGGGAACGGATTAATTGGTTCTCCATTATTTCTTATGGGATAATTCGGTCCGGTTTTTCGAACATTTAGGATTTCAAACGGTTTTAAGGGACGAATTAAGTTCGATAACCGGGGGACCACTGTATTTGCGAAGAGACATTTCAACGAATCGGCGTCTGTTTTTTTTTCTCTCTATCTGGCAGGTCTCTTTTAAATCACTTCTTGTTTCGAGAGAATTGATGCTCTCAGTGTTATTTTCCCACCGGCTTGTTCTCTGTGCCCTTTGTGCCCACTGTAGGGGGCAAACCAAGCCAGATCGCTTTCCATCTATCCAAAGTGCCAGAAGGCAACGAAAGCTAATGGTCCTGTTCGGGTGCTGAATGGAATGGAAGGAATGGAAACCCGAGCACAAGGACAACATTCAGAGCCTTGACCTTTCAGCCGCTGCGGGATAGCGCCAACCGGTGGGGGTATACGGGTCTAAGTAAAATCAGCAAAGGATCCTCTGACATATTGGTAAAAAAATGTCCATAGGGTAAAGATATTGTCTTTCGAAGGTCATCTATGTAAAGAAGTATAATCAAATCTGCGAGCGACATTCAGGCTAAAAAGTTACAAATAGCGATACTACAGCGAAATACGAAAACAATATCTCGACCCGTCAGTCACCGGTAGCCGAGCTTTCAATTATGCACTCTCACTTTTTAACGAATTTGCTATTCAAAAGAAACACACACGTGTAGGAAACTCATATCGACATGCTTATTACGTGGCGTAGGAAAAGCAGACCGCACGGCTTTGATTCGGCTTTCCCGCCCTTTTCCATTCCCGATCCCAAAGTTTTATATCGCTCTCCTTTACACAGCGGATCGAACCAAACTTTTCCCGAGGTTAGAGAAGAGGAAATAAACGAGTGAAACTAGGACTAAATCCCGCAGATGTAAATGTCAATGAATAAAAATAAAGCAGCGAGTCGGAGATCTGCAGATTTGCTTTTTATTGATTAGTCGTTAACTCCTTAAACACATCAGCAGCCTTGATGTGATCACACGTCTTTTTTCTCTCTGTTTGATTACTGATTAACACCTCGAACTCATCACACGGCCCGAGTCACATTCCTCAAATTACACAACGTTTATACGCAGACGCCTCGGGTTCATTTACTGTTTAAATCCTACTCGACAAAAGATCAGCGTCTTAGATTTTACACGTGAAAAAAAAGACCCAAATCGAATAAATTAAATGACTGATCTGGAAACGCTGGAGGACTTGAGCTTCTGAGAAACCTGCATGCACAGTTTACAATGCAAAGTTTCCCTATCGCAGATTAAATTAATTGTGCACAGTTGTGTACACACAGACGTGTGTGTGAACGTGTGTATCCATTGAAGTACCTGTGATATGTATCTTACAGGTAAATCCGGTATCACAATGTAAATGTAAATAAGCCTGAAGACACATAATTAGCGTTTACAGTATGTACATGCTACAACTATACACGCCGTTCTGATTGATAAATACCAAGACGACGCCACGGTGATGAGCAACGGTGCAGCCGCTATAAGACCAAAAGTATTGGGACACCAAATTCTCCTTGCATACGTGGTCCTTTCTCAAAAAAAGTTGGTGTTTGTCGATGTGGTAGCATGGGATTTTCTCCTACGCTTGAACATTGGAGACCCAAACCTGTTCTGCTCCTGCGCACATATCGAGATCTCGAGTGGCCGGTGATAGAACTTTGACTTGGAACGCTGATGTATTCGTGATGCTGTTCTTTGCTGACTCGTGTAAAGTGTGTAAAGTGATAGACACCACACCTGGATCTGGTGCGTTCGAGAAGATAAAGGTGCACTCAGGTTCGTCTAGTGATTATCCTTTAACCAGAAACCTGTGTGTGTGTGTGTGTGTGTGTGTGTGTGTGTGTGTGTGTGTGTGTGTGTGTGAGACACGATTACGCTCCAACTACAACCTAACTATAACTTAATGGTGGACGAGTGCAGTTTGGGCACGACTCTTAGCTCTACACCTGTTATCCACAGCATATTAAGTGACAGCTGGAAACTGACGTGGAAGTCAGAGGGGAGCTGAAGGATCTCCGCTTCCTCTGCTCTACCACACCTGACTCAAGTCTTCAGCTCTTCATGAGGGTAAAACTGGAAATGTACAGGAGCACTGGAGAAGTGTTTCACACGCCCTAAACTGTCTCATATATGAAGCTGATGGAAGATGATGTAGATCACTGCTGGGGGTCTCAGTAAAAGGATATGTATGTGTATATATTTTTATATATATAAAAACTCACCTCCACCATTCTTGTAGCAGAGGTAAGGGAACCTCCACACGTTCCCCAGTCCGACGGCGAAGCCCACGCAAGACATGATGAAGTCCATCTTTCTGGTCCATGTCTCTCTCTCAGGCTGTGGAAAGCAGCCGGTCAATGTACAGGAATTACATTCACCGATACACTGAACAAATTCCCTGCCTGCGACTACACACTCAAGTCAAGTTTATTTGTATTGCGCTTTTCACAACAGACATTGTCTCAAAGCAGCTTTACAGAAATCAACAGTGAAGCTGAATAGTGTGCATTTATCCCTGATGAGCAGCCGTGGCGACTGTGGCAAGGAAAAACTCCCTTAGATGTTATGAGGAAGAAACCTTGAGAGGAACCAGACTCAAAAGGGGAACCTCATCCTCATTTGGGTGACATCAGGAGTTTGATCATAAATCTTTCAAAAGTACAGAACACTGGAGAGGGAGAACTAACATGAGCACTGGAGTATAAGATTATAAGTAAATGTTTTTTTACAGTCTTTGGTATAAAAGTAGGAGCTACTGAGCTCAACATTTGTGATCATCACAGATCCAGCATCAGCTTCTCCATGCCAGAGCCTTTAAACATTCCAGGAGGTCCAATGTCAAAACTCCACACATGTAGTGGGATCCAACTGGCACTGGTACGTCTCTAGATGGTTCAGGATGTTTGCGAGTTCGGCATCTACTTCTTTAAAGTCCATAATCTTCAAGAGGTGGGACGTGACTGGAGCTGGCCAAACCTCAGGAAGCCTTGGGATGGGGAGAGAAAGAGAAGCAGTGGAGAGAAATTAGCTGGCTTCCTGACAGTGTTCGGGGCTCAGACACACTCACCCAGTTTAAATGTAGATTAAAAACGTATCTTTTTAGCAAAGCCTACGCACATGCACATTATCAACTTGTGCTGTTAATATCATGAACAGCAGCTACGCTAATTTCTGAAGCTAAAAACAGGTCATTAGTGATTTTAACTAGGGCAGTTTCTGTGCTATGATGGAGCCTAAAACCTGACTGAAGCTCTTCAAGGATATTGTTCTCTTGCAGGTAGGAACAGAACTGTGCAGTGACAATTTTTTCTAAAATCTTAGACATAAATGGGAGAATTGAAATGGGTCTGTAGTTCGATAGCGTGTTTGGATCCAGATTAGGTTTTTTAATGAGGGGCTTAATAACTGCTAACTTGAGGGATTTAGGGACGTGACCTAACGATAGTGAGGAGTTAATAATGCTGAGAAGAGGCTCATCAGCTGTATGTAACACTTCCTTCAGTAGATTAGTTGGAATGGGATCTAACTGACATGATGTTGATTTAGCTTTGATAATAACATTATACAGCTCTTCCTGTCCTGTACATGTAAAACAGTGTAGATGTGAAGTTGTAGGTGAGATAATGTCAGGAGATGGTGTCAGAGGTTGAACTGCCACAATTGTTTTTCTAATGTTATCTATTTTTTCAGTGAAGAAATTCATAAAGTCCTCACTACTAAACTGTGATGGAACACATTTTTCAGATCCCTGATTTGTAGTTAGTTTAGCTACTGTACTGAAAAGGAACCTGGGATTGTTTTTGTTGTTTTCTATGAGTTTGCTCAGGTGTTCAGCTCTAGCAGCTTTTAGCGCCTGTCTGTAGCTAAGCATACTGTCTTTATACGCAATTCTAAATACCTCCAATTTAGTTTTCCTCCATTTTCTCTCCAGATTACGTGCTGTTCTCTTGAGAGCATGCGTATGACTATTATACCAAGGTGCAGGTGTTTGTTCTCTAACCTTTTTTAACCGGATGGGGGCAACGGTGTCTAATGTGCTAGTGAGGATAAGGTCTATGTTGTTAGTCATTTCATCAAGATTATTAGCAGTTATGGGTTTAGTGAGAAATTGAGATAAATCAGGCAGGTTATTTATGAATCTGTCCTTAGTGGTTGGAACAATAGTCCTACCAGTCGATAGCGTGGTGAAACACGGCTAATCTGCTCTACCAGTAGTGTGTACAGTATGAGGTAATAGTCTGTGATGTCATCACTCTGAGGTAGAATATCTATATCAGTGACGTCTGCTCCGTGGGATATTAAGTCTAATGTGTGGTTAAAGCGATGAGTTGGTCTGGTGACGTTTTGTTTAACCCCAAAAGAGTTTAAAAGACAAATGAAGCAACTTGGATTTTTAAGGGCACGAACTTTGGGGAAGTGGAAGCTCAATGGTTAAAGCTCTGAGTTACTGATCAGAAGGTTGGGGGTTCATACCAGAAAACAGGACCCTTAACCCTCTGTATCATGGCTAACAATGATTCTGACCCCAGTTTTCTATCAAGCTGGGACTAATCTGGACCTGGCAGACTTATCCAACTACCGCCCTATTTCCAACCTGCCATTTGTATCGAAGATCATGGAAAAGGCTGTGGCCTCTCAGCTGCAGTCATTCCTAGCTGGTAACAACCTCTTCGATATTTTTCAATCTGGCTCCCGCCAACAGCATAGCACAGAGACCGCGCTAGTAAAGGTTGTTAATGATCTTTTACTCATTGGAGACTCAGGTAGTCTCTCTATACTTCTGTTATTGGATAAGTCTGCCAGGTCCAGATTAGTCTTTTTGAGTATGGGAGTAACAGCAGCAGTCTTAAGTGACACAGGTACAGTAGAGGAGATAAATGACATATTAATGAGGTGGGAGATGGGGGCAGAAATCACCGATGTACAGTCTTTTAGCAGGAAAGTAGGTGCAGGATCAGGTGTGCATGATGAGGAGTTTTTGTATTAACTCAGTGATTAATGAGGAATTGGTTAAGGCTAGGGTTGTCATAGAATTATTAGATTGAGATTTCATATACTCACCAAATGTCGCATACAGAGTATCTAACTTACCCTGGAAATGGTTCAGGAAAGAGCAGCACATAACCATGCATTCAGTCACTAGGGCTGTGCTTTGGTGCTTGAGTCAGTTTATTAATTGTGTTAAATAACATTTTGGGCCTATTGCTTGCTTTGTTAATGATGCTGGAGATATGGGAAGAGCCAGCTGTATTTAAGGCCAGTTTGTATTGCTGAAGGCATTCAGCATATATAAGAAAATGGCCAGTTGAACCAGTTTTCCTGAAGAGACTTTCATGTTGTCTACATTTTACCTTCAAACCTCAAAGCTCTGCATTGAACCATGGGGACATAGGGACAGACCTAATCTTAGTTGGGGCAAACTTCTCCAACAATTTTTCAACAGTACAGCAATACTTGTCATAAATCATAGATGGGCAGGTTAAATTTCGCACATCAGAAAGAGCAGAGGAGGCAACAGAATCACAAAAGGATCTGGTGTCAACAGTATTTAAATGACGATAACGTACGGTTAGATATTTAATGTGGTTGACTAGACAGATAGATGTAAAATCAAAGGAGATGAGTCTATGGTCAGAAAGAGGGGTAGCTAAACTGTCAACAGAGATATTATTCAGACCAGATGTATAAACGAGATCAAGCGTGTGACCATGAGTATGAGTTGGAAAATTAACATGCTGGATGAGGTCAAAACAGTCAAAGGCAACATTTAGCTGAGTGGCAGTGGAGCAAGCAGTATCAACATGAATGTTGAAATCACCAAGAAGAATAACTTGGGAGGACACAGCACATGCTTGGGTTAGTAATTCACTGAGTTCTGAGAAAAAAATCACTTTGTTGTTTAGGTGGTCTGTAAATTAATATAAGTACAATGGGATGTTTGATACCAAACTTCATAACCATGTACTCAAATGTCATGGTATTGTGAAAAACCAGTTTAGAGACAGTTAAAGACGCATGAAAAATGACAGCAAGACCACCCCTTTTACCGGTTGTACGTGGTTCTGACATATGTCGATATCCAATAGGGGTAAGCAGATTTAGATGGATAAAATCATATGTTACCTGCCAAGTTCCTGTGAGAAATAACATATCAAATTTTTTGTCATCTATTAGCTCATTCATATAGGTGCCTTTGTCTGAGATAGATCGACAATTTAGAAGGGCACAGTGTTTATTTGTTCCATTGACAGTAGAGGTATGCTTAATCACAGAGTCAGTCATATTAATGTTGACAAGGAAGCGATGTCGATTATGAGAATGCGCCGACTGTTTCATAGCCCTGCTACTAGACCAGATAGAGGGGATCGCAAACGATGATGACTGATGAAGGACGTATCTCCTTCTGGAAGAGCGATGTAAGTATCAACGAAGGATACCAGATGCGCGGCAATGGTCATACATCGCGGGGTCGAGGCGCCAGTGCCCGTTTAGAGCCATTAGCTCGCAGGGCCTGTATTCGATTTCCATTTGAGTGTTGAAACCAAAAATAGCCAGAGATAGAGTGGTAAATGCCAGAGACTTTAACGTGTTGAGAAGAGCCATGGAAAAGTCAGCCAACAGCATTTAATCGTTTTAATCCTTGCACCTGTAGAAAATGTGTAAGATTTACGTTTGGGTGTCCACAAACTTTTGGGGAACCTAAATGAAACTTTGTGGATGAGATGGATCTCCCCAGGTGTGATATAATATTCTAATGAAATGCCGTCATTTTCTGGTGTACGTGTGAGTATGCAGTGCTAGTTCTACACTCTAGAGGGCGATATTGGACGCTCGTTCATATTGATTAGTACGACCGATGTCAATATGACTATACAATCGTTCACGTTCAATGTTTAACTCCAACAATGTTTAAAGACACTGTTTTTTCAAGCACGCTATGATGGTACGATAGTATGAATATTTGAAGAGATACCAGGTTTATCTGAAGCCAGATATGTTTCAGTTTGAAGGTGTTCTGATAAGGAAAGGATACAACAAACAGTTTAGAATAGGTTCTCGAGAAAAAGTGATTTTCAAACAAGAATTCTGAAAAGGTTTGGACGGAAATGGGTGAAATGGACCGGGCCTGAGATTGAGACTGGTTTCTGCTTTGCCTTTGGTGAATTTTGGTTAACAGCAGCTTTTTTTATTTGATTTCATTTACCTCTCACCACACGGGGTGAAATTTCACCAGGCCGGTGTTTAATTTCGTGCCCAAAGCGCGTAAGTGAACTGTGATTAAAACTCAGGTAGGAGGCTAATCTCCAGTAAGCTCTCACAGGCTTCATGGAGGATCACGATAAGTCAAATATTAACGGTAATCAGTCGAAACATTCAGGTAGCACAAAGAACTAGCACAGTGTCTCGTTCAGAACGGAACAGTGTGTGTGGGGAGAAATCAATGAGATCGGAGGAGAAGCGATAAATTGATGTGAACTTGTGGTGAGAGAAATGGGGTTCTCCTCTTTTTGAGATCACTGTACAGCTGAGAATGGTTCTGCATCAACAGCATAAAAAATCCATGAGGTTCCTGAGCACCTCAAGGGTGGATTTGGACCGGCACTGATATCAAAAGTCTGCTACGACGCCTCAGGATTAGGGTACATTCAGTGTACGTTTATATAAACTATTATTCACCAACATAAACATTTGGTCATATGCAGGTTTGAGTTGCAGAACCTTCAAGATATAAGAAATTAGTTTCAATGATCTATCATGCATATGTGACAAATTCGTTATAGTAGAAATCGGCTACATTTTTCTCTTTTCTCATGGGATCAGTTAGGTTTTTTCTCCAGCTTTTGGGCAAACAAGAACCCTCTCATGAAGCCTCCTGGCTGGGACATTAAAGCGTGCCATTTTTTGCTTTGATTTGGTCTTTTGATGAGCATTTAACTTCTAAATGCTTCTTCATACAAAAGTCCCTGAGATCACAACACATCCTTCTTGTGTTTGAAGTGATTTATACCGTGCCCTGTTCCCTCTGACCTCATTGTTCAGGCCATCTGAAACCACAGTGCCCTTTAGGTTTGAACCAATCCACCAGGTACTAGAAAACAATGAGTGTTTATGCTTGTGTTACTGATTCATGAAGCAGAAGTGTTCATTTGGGAGCAACTTGTACAAACCGGACCTTATTTACGTGATTGTGTGTGTGTGTGTGTGTGTGTGTGTGTGTGTGTGTGTGTGTGTGTGTGTGTGTACAGAAACTGAAGGATGCCGGAGTGGTGATTCCGGAGGCGGGAGGCAAAGTGAAGGGCAGCGTGGAGGAGGAGAGCAAGTCCTTTTAGGAGGAGGTCAGGAAGCTGAAGGATGAGCTTGAAGCCACCAAGAAAGGTACAAATCAACTTGGTGAAACACATCTATACACATCAGCCAGGGATGACAGCAAAACAGAACTGCTGGTCATCCCAGGTGATTTATTTCCACGTCAAGATCTCCAAATAACACCTTATGACTCTCTGCTCTCCCCTTCAGCCACTGCTCGTAACCTTGGGATAACTATGGACAATGAACTGTCCTTCTTCCCACATGTAGCTAATGTTGCTCGTTCTTGTCGATTTCTTCTCTATAACATCCGAAGGATTTGACCATTTCTGTCCATACAGGCTGCCCAGGTGCTTGTTTAGTCTCTTGTCATTTCAAGACTTGACTACTGCTGGCAGGTCTTCGCCTGATCGCTATTCGTCCACTGCAAATGATCCAAAATGCAGCGGCACAACTTGTGTTCAATCAGCCCAAGTTCTCCCACACCACCCCACTGCTGCGCTCCCTTCACTGGCTTCCGGTAGCTGCACGTATCATATTCAAAACACTGATGCTTGCCTACAAGGCCAAAAATGGACCAGCACCATCTTACCTCAGTGACCTCATCACATTTCACACTGCACCACGCTTCTGAGATCCTCCAGCACTGCTCGACTGGTACCTCCTTCTCTCAGAATGAGAGGTAAGTACACTTCAAGGCTCTTCTTTTTTCTGGCACCCGAGGTGGTGGAATGAACTTCCACTAGATGTCCGTACAGCAGAGTCCCTGACTATCTTCAAGTGTAAATGTAAATGATGACAGGAAAGAGTGATGATGCACACACACACACACACACACACACACACACACACACACACACACACACACACACACACACACCACTCACTCACTCAGAGTAATGAAAGTGTGATGTGGATGTGTTAAATGATGAAAGGTGGTGTAGACTCAGCAATTAAAGAAGGATGATCTCTTAGGATTTATTTTTTGCATTAAATTTAAAAACACCCTATTTAATGGCAAAAGGTTTGTGGACACCTGACCTGGCATTGGACAGTGAGTTCAAATTACATCCCTACCAAGCTGCCACTCCTGGGCCCCTAAGCAAGGCCGTTAACCCCATAGCTACTCAGTTCTATGAATGAGATCAAAAGTCACTGTGGATAAGGGCGTCGGCTAAATGCTATAAATGTAATATTTCATTCCACTGCATCTGAAGACGTCCAGTACAACAGAACCGCACGTGGCTGGAATTGTCAGGTATCCCAATACTTTTGCACCACATGGCGTAGTTAATTCTAATCCACATGGTGAATGTGAAAATGTGAAGCAACAGACCGAGAAAGAAAGAGAAACGAGTGTCTGAATATGGAAATCAGAAACTTTGTCTTTATTTGTATATTGCGACATGATTGGCTATTTATGTTTTGACAACAATTTGTCACGCGATCAATACCTATATAGTGTACAAATACAAAAAACTTGTTTTATTGTGTTACAAATGTGCAAACTAGTTACACAAAAATACTCCAGTAAATGAGTGGAGGAAAGTTCTGTGCAGTCCAAATGGGACATTTTTGTCTCTAATAAAAGAACTTGTAGAATAGAAGAGATGTGATCAGACACTCACACATGGAGGTGGAAGATTAATGGCTCGGGGTTGTTTTGAAGACTTATTCCAGAACCCTCCCATTCCATACTTCATACACCATGCAGTTCCATCTGGACTGCGGCTCAGCGGAACCGAGCGTACGTCTGAGTCCTGTAAGTGTTATATTGAGAGCAGACAGACGTCTGGAGTGATATCTATAATGGAACCACCTGCCCAGTCACCGCACCTAAATCCTGTTAAACTGCTCTGGGATGATCAAGAAACCTCCATCTAGTGAAGAACTAGATCTGAATCTGTTCTTTATGCTGAGAGAGAAATTTTTAAATAAAATAAAGTGGAACATCTGGAAGTTTATAGAATTATTTGGTCAAAGTAAATATTAACTGAGGCCTTTTCTTTTCTTTAGATTTTTCGTCTGCCGCACGATCGCTAGAAACGGTGCCACTGACTGATCTCCTTGTTCACTGCCGATGTGTTTCTCGACGTCCAGGCTACAATTTGCCCACGCCCTTGGGAGTCCTGCCAGTTTCAGTACATTTTTAATTCAAGGCCAATGGGGGGAAAAAAAGGCATGTAGTGTATCATGGGCCGTAACATGCCCCATGTTTGCTGTTGGCTCGTATTTAAGAAATTTTTTTGTTTGTTTGTTTTGCAAAGGTATGTAATTTCCATGTGAAGTGTTTTAAATCTGGACCACAACACCAAGTCTGTTGCTTTCACACGTCACAACTGGAACAGGACCCATCCATTTAGGATTACCTGTTCTTAATATAGAGACATTAATGTAGACGTACAGCTGCAGCGCACGCGCCCGCATGTGCCTGCGTGTGGAAGCGGGTTGCGTGTTGTAATTGGATACACAGCGTCTCTTTTTTTTGACTCGTTTGTTTTTTCTGTGTTTGTTCCCGTGCAACACTCCAAAAGTCTGACGGTGATGTGAAGGCGATTGAAAAGCAGGTGGAGAATCAGACCGTGCCTCCACCTGCTGGAGGAGCACTCCAAATTACAGGTTGACGCACGCATAGAAACAACGTGTACACAATTCAATGTGTTCAGGAAGCTTCACCAGCATAAACTTGCAGAAGCATAAAAACAAACAAAATACAGTGATGGAGATTATAACACAATATTACAAGCAGCAATTTGTGGGGTCCGCTATCCGATTTGTGGGGTCCGCTATCTGATTTGTGGGCCGCTATCCGTTTTGTGGGGTCCACTATCCGATTTGTGGGGTCCGCTCGAATGTGGACGTGAATAAGAACCCGACTTTCAGATCCACAAGACGATACTGTACACCACATCTTCTTGGGTTCATCTGCACTCAAAGATCCTGAGAAACATTTTTGAATGGAACTCCACCCCTAATCCACGTCCATCATCTTCAGAATCTTGTCCGTTCAAGTTTCATGCAAATCCGAGCAACCAGGCTCCGGTTAAAATTAGACTCCATTGTGATCAGATGAAAGAAGTAAAATCAATCCAGGTGAAACACACACACACAAACACAATGTACTCAGGTTAAAAAAAAACAGTTCCTTTTGATCACGAGTACATTGGAGTCATGGAGCTGTTTATTAGTTATATAGTCCATTGTTCCTTTGAGGGATCAGTCTTGACCAGTGAGGGATCTAACACCAGTTAGATTACTCGCACGGGCCACAAGTTTGTGGACACCTGACCATTAAATACGTGTGCGGTTTTTGAAAATCATGAGTATTTTTTTTATCATTTTACATCTCAGCTTCATTTACAACATTTGGCAGATGCCCTTATCCACAGTGACTTATTTTTATTTCTGGGATTTGAACTCATGACCTTGTGATCCATAGTCTAATGCCTTAACCACCATGCTACACCTTTAGGTTCCTGTCAAACCACACGACTTACTACAGTATGTATATAAAACAATTTTCACCCCACCACCCAAACATGTGGCCTACAGTCCTGCGGATTATAGAGCAGTTAAAGAGCTTTTTGGGTTTCACTTCAAAAGATAATCAAACATTTTACTCCTCCCGACTAGGGTATGTTTGTTGCTTGTTCCAGACAAGCTGGTTTGAGTATTTCAGTAACTTTCCGATTTTGTAGATTTTCGGAGTGTGCTTGTGGAGGTCAGGAATTCAGGAATTGATGTAGGTGAGGTGAGGAGGTCTGGAGTGCACTCATAGTCCATCCCAGATGGGTCCAGATAGGGTGAGAGCTCTATAGCAGGAGATCTTTCACCAAATCTAACCCATGTAAAGCAGATCTACATGGTCAAGCAGCATCGTCTGAGAATTGTTAACCAAAGTGGATATCATAGACAGGCGATGTCACGTAAACCAGGAAGCTACAAGATGGCTGTGCGGTGGTAGCGACATTAGCTTCTGCAAAGAGAGAAGGTAAGCGCCGCAGGGATGCAGGGAGTGTGGCACGGAGACGCAGTGTCTTGTTCCCTCAGGGATCGAGGGTTACATTCATAATTGAGCTGCGTCGAAACGCTTTGGGAACAAGGACAGAGAAGCCTGGAGTGGCTCTGAATTGAGGCCTCAACCCAACAAGGTCAGCCAGGGGGGAACCAGCCCCGTTGCAATGTCCAGGAGTGATACTCCAGCAGACCAGGCTGTAGAGGCCGCCACACTCTGGCGGAGGGAGCCCTGACCCAGATCAGAGCGGGGAGACCAGGACTCATAGCTGAAAGGATGGCATCCACTACCCACCTGCTTATCGTCCGCCTATCTGCTAGGAAACTTTCCCATTAGGGACCTGTCCTGTGGAGACAAGCATCCAGTGCTTTTAGTGGACACAGCCGGGTCTGTAACCCCTGGTCAGGGGCTATAAACAGAGGAGGGCAGAATGCCTGTAACACAACACATCGCCTTAGGTACGCACCCAGGCATCATGTATAGAAACACTCTGGCCATGCCAGGGGCAAACTCCAGGCCGCGGAGAAAACGTTTCACCAGCGGGTGCCCACCCGCTGGCAGGGCAATATATGCTGCGATGGCGGACATGGAAACCTACAGGGTCGAAGAGGTTAACCCTGTGGCAAACTGTTCCCCCTCAGGGGCCACAGCCACAGCTTCCACAACTCCAGGCGGGGTTGAACCAGGGTTCCGCCCGCCTGCAAACGGCGATCCCTCCTGGGAGGAATTTCCCATGGAAGGCCCTTGAGTAGGGATACCAGGTCTGCAAACCATGGCTTGCCCGGACATCGAGGTGCTACCAGGAGGAGACAGACTCCTTCCCGGCAAACTCTTTCCAGAACTCCCGAGAGCAGCGTGATCAGGGCAAAGGCGTACAGGCGGAGCCTCGGCCAAGACCGTCCCATGGCAGCCACTGTCTCGACAGGGCTTCTGCTCTGACATCCAACCGTCCCGGGATGTAAACGGCTCTCAATGAGAGGAGTTCGTCCAGGGACCACAAAAGGACCTCTTGCGCCAGTTGTTTGCAAGGGGCGAGACCGGAGGCCCCCCTGGTGGTTGATGTAGGAGACCGCAGTATTGTCAGTGCGGACCAACACATGGCGATCTCTCAGGACTAGAAGGAAGTGTTTTAACCCCAACAACACTGCCATCACCTCCAGGCAAGCTATGTGCCACGAGAGACGAGGGCCGCTCCACAGACCCTGGGCGGAGTGGCCACTCATGACCGCTCCCCACCTTGTGAGGGAAGCATCCGTCGTTAGCGTTGCGCGACAACAAGGAGTCCCTAAAACGGGGCCTCGGAACAGAACGTTGGGTTCTTTTATCCATCCAAGCCTCAAAGGGCACACCGCGAGACCTTGATGGTACGATACAGACTCCCACCGGGGAGAACCCTCCTTTCCCCCAGAGCCACCACTGGAGGGGCCTCATGCAGAGGAGGCCGAGTGGAATTACACTGGACGCTGCCACCATGAGACCCAGCAGCCTCTGGAACTGCCTCAAAGTGAGTGGCTGGCCTGCTCCTACCCTCCTGACTGTGGTGAGGGTGACTTTAACCAGGCGGGAGACAACTGTGCCCGCAGCCTGGCCGAGTCCCACACCACGCCGAGAAAAGTGGTCCTCCACGCTGGAGAAAGAACACTCTACCCGGCATTTCAGTCTGAACCCCAGCAACTTCATGCACCCTCCCCCACAGCAGGCCAGCCTGGTATGCCTGCAACACACTTATCGTGTGGAAGCAACCCGCAGCCTGACCTGTCGCGTAGCCCTACCTACCAGACCCAAGTGGCTCTTCGTAGGCAAATCGATAGCCCTCACAGATGCAGCACTCGGGGAACGGGAGCTCGGCTCGCAGCTGGGATCGCATAGCCACACGGCTAAAATGCTAACAACCGATACTCTCTAGAGCTGACTAAGCACGCTCCTATGCTAAGCAAACAACACATCGGCTTTGTGTCACCCAATCCACCCCGCAAAATGAAACAATGCTAGCAGGAAACACACAGACAGAATTCTGCCTGCATTTAAGCTCATGACTGCACAGATAAGTCAAGTCAAGTCAAGTTTATTTGTATAGCGCTTTTCACAACAGACATTGTCTCAAAGCAGCTTTACACAAATCAACAGTGATGGTGAATGGTGTGAATTTGTCCCTGATGAGCAAGCCGACTGTGGCAAGGAAAAACTCCCTTAAATGTTATGAGGAAGAAACCTTGAGAGGAACCAGACTCAAAAGGGAAACCCATCCTCATTTTGGGTGACATCAAGAGTTTGATCATAAATCTTTCAACAGTACAGAACACTGGAGAGTGAGAACTAACATGATTACTGGAGTATAAGATTATAAGTGATGTTCTTTCTGCAGTCTTATACAGTCTATATGGTTAGTAGCTCCGAGTTTTATGAGCTCAGCATTTGTGATCACCACAGATCCAGCATCAGCTTCTCCATGCCAGAGCCTTTAACACTCCAGGAGGTCCAATGTCAAACTCCACACATGTAGCGGGATCCAAATGGCACTGGTACGTCTCTAGATGGTTCGGGATGTTTGTGATTTCGGCATCTACTTCTTCAAAGGTCCGTAATCATCACGAGGTGGGAGGTGACTGGAGCTGGCCAAACCTCAGGGTGTCTCGGGATGGGGAGAGAAAGAGAAGCAGTGGAGAGGAATTAGCGTAGCTGCTGTTCATGATATTAACAGCACAAGTTGATAATGTGCATGTGATCAGATGTTCTGGAGCACAAGGTTATGATGTGATGTGTGTTATGTGTAGGCTTTGCTAAAAAGATATGTTTTTAATCTACACTTAAACTGGGAGAGTGTGTCTGAGCCCCGAACACCGTCAGGAAGACTATTCCAGAGTTTAGGAGCTAAATGTGAAAATGATCTCCCACCTTTAGTGGACTTTGCTATTCTAGGAACTACTAGAAGCCCAGAGTTTTGAGATCTCAGGGAGCGTGGCGGATTGTAGCGAGTTAAAAGACTGGATAGATACATGGGAGCCAAACCATTTAGTGCTTTATAAGTGAGAAGTAATAGTTTGTAGTCTATTCGAAACTTAACAGGAAGCCAATGTAGGGACGATAAGATCGGGGTTATGTGATCAGATAACACACACAAAGCGCTTACCTGAATGAGCAGAAGCTAATGTCGCTACCACCGCACAACCATCTTCCTGGTCTCTTCCGACGTCGCCTGTCTATGATGTCACAGCTTGCCTATTGGTTAGATTTCACATGTGGTTCTGAGCGTGGACAACGCAGGGGCGTTCCCAAAGTGCAGCTCGAGTTTCCAAAGGGGAACCTCGGTTCATCTGTGAAACAGATGAGACTTGTGCTGCAGACCTTCACGTATCAGCATTAGTGTTTTTTTATTTTAATTTTTAATTTTTTAATTGGATGCACAGGGATATGTTTGTCTTTTGAGAAGATTTGGATAAACTTCATCAGAAGTCACCAGCCCGTGGATCACGCCAATGTGAAAATGAAGCAAAGCCTGAGGCCTCCTCCAACCAGACCTGGGTAACAGGCCTAGCATGACATGCAGTAGCACTTGTAAATGCAGTTGTTGAAGGTTAAACCTCACATCAATTATTTTTCACGCATCAATTCCCTCCGCCCTGCGGATACGTCTCGTGCTTCTCCGTCTGAAAGAACAGAGCTGCCGCAGTTGTTTTACAGAGCAGTAAACACTCCATGACGTACGCCGACCCTCCTGGACCCCAAAACGATTATTTTAAATTACACAGAGAGTTCGGGTACGAGCATCACTCAGACCATTTGATCATCCGTGCTCTTCAAGGTGATTTCTTTCTTAATAATGCTCACATGTGCATTTAAGTAACGGTTTAATGAGGGAAAATACTAATTGTGCAAAATTGTCCACTCCAGAAACAGTAACGTCAGAGGGAAGACTTGCACCAGTATGACCTCATTGGATGTAGTTTGAGTGAACACTTTAAGTGAAGTCAATATTTTGCATGGGAAATGTTTGCCTCTGTGCGCTGGAGCTGTTTTATGAAGGCCAGCATTGTTGCACAGCTTGTCCTTGATCCCTGACTGAAGCTGTAGCATGTAATGACAAGTGGCTACATATATCAAACATGTGGACAAGAGTTCCCTTATCATCGCTTGGCTTTTCCTTGAACTCTGCTCACCTGCCCACATGCTAACGACTATTACACACGACTTTTTCTTTTTTTTCTGTTTCGCTGCAAAGGATTTGTGTGTAAGTAGGAATTAATTCATTGTGCGTTCTCAAAAAGGGCTCCTTTTTCTTAGCTTTTTTTAACTATGGATATTGTACATTATGTATGTCTGTATGTTAATCCCTGATGAGTGAGATGGTATAAGGATGAACCAGGCCCATCGTTCTAATCACCGAATGTCAATTCGTCGTAGTTCCATCAATTTTTAAAGTGATCATCTGTTCACCGGTGAAAACTTCTGAGCAAACTCGCATCAAAATGTTTTGAGATGAGCTCTATCTACATTTAAACACCATCGCCTTCAAAATGGTCCCCTTTCGATCTCCATTGAAATACGCAGGAACCTAATCTGGCGAAATAAAAAATGCGTTTAATTTGTCTTGTGCTCCAGAATGATGTTTAGATGTGTTTTTGATTTCGACGTGTGTTTCCTTGGATTTGTTGTTGCTGGAATGCAAGAAACCTGGGACACGATCGATGGGGCTCCTTTTGGCATCTGCGCTACTACAGACCTCACCAATTTATGGTCCAAACAAACATTCCTATATTCACTATAAATATTGGGACACCTGACTCCAACCATATGTGGTCTTTTGGGTGCAGTTGCACTGTTCTGCTTTGGGCTGATCATCTTTTCTATTGAACATGAATAAATTTTCATGCTGACTGCACCCCCAGGCCTACTCACCTCACCTACATCGATAGCAGACTTTATTAACACACAACCTCGAGGCTGAACGAAGCTACACAAAACCTATTGGAAGCACATAGCAATCTTATGGTCAGGTGTAAACAAAGACATTTCACATCATTAAATGTAATGCTAAAAGGATAAAACTACAGTCTTTCATTAATATAAAGTAGAAAGTTGTTTTTTTGGACTGCTAGTGATTTTAAAGTCATATTGGAGGAAAGAAAAGAAGCAACAACATTCTTTTGAACTGTTCACATGATATAAATGAACTTTTTTGAGAATCCTGTCTTTCAGGTCTAGTCCAATTGACTTTCCTTGAGACAACGAATGATCGAAATTGCTCTTAAGCCAGTGGTACAGCTTCCTCCGAGGCGAGACCGTTCCTGGATCAAAGCCTACTTTTTACAAAATCTGATCTGTGATCCATCTCAGCACTCCCATTAGTAGAAAGATGACATCATAGTTCACGGCTGTGAGCAGGCAGACACACATCTGCCAAGTCAGGAAAACAGACAGCGATGCTAACGACTAGTACACACAACTTTTTTTTTTCTGTTTCGCTGCAAAGGATTTGTGAAAAAGCGTTTTGTACAAACGCACTGCTTGTGTTAGAAAGGAAGCGGTAACGGTAAACGTGGCGCTAGTGTTGCCTCGAGTGTAATAGGCTGCAGAGTGATGCCAAGGAGCAATCTGTTCGACACAACCAGCCAAACTCTGATTGCGCTCCGTGTCTTGTTGCTCAAAATTTGAAGTTAATTCTGTTCAGGTTCTATTGAGGAATGAAGGTACTTCCTGTACTCTAAACTGCTGGAAGTTTACAACCATATTTGGGCTGGTAAATAACCCAGGGGTGTAATAATGGTGTCATCCATCTCATCTACTGCTGGTTTATTTGCTGGATATTTAATCCGGTTGAAGGATTATACTCGGGTTCCTCGCTGGCTCTCAGACGATTTTTTTTTTTGGACTCTACTTACCAGACATAGCAACTGGAAAAGTGAAAATATTCTGTACTTCCTTTTTTTAATGTGTTTGTGTATATAAGTGCGCACAATACTATACTGTCATACGCCGATCAGACATAACATAATGACTGCCTGCCTAATATTGTGTTGGTCAAAACAGTCCAGATCTTTAACAGCATGAACTCCTTCAGCAGTTTGAGCTACAGGAGCTTGTTTTGTTGGATTGGACATCACGGAAGAGCCTTCCCTTCCCACGTGTATCAACGACCCTGTCTCCTGTTCACCACTGTTCTTTCCTTGGAGCCGGTACTCAGTCGTGACCTGGTGGTTGAGGACATCTGTGAGGCACCATGAAAGTCTTCTCATGTCCCAGCTTGATAGAAAACTGGGTTCAGAATCATTGTTAGCCATGATACAGAGGGTTAAGGGTCCTGTTTTCTGGTATGAACCCCCAACCTTCTGATCAGTAACTCAGAGCTTTAACTATTGAGCTTCCAATAGTTCGTGCCCTTAAAATTCCAAGTTGCTTCATTTGTCTTGTTGAGGACAAAGTTTCAACCCAAAACTGTATCCTGTCCCCATTTTTTAAAACTATAGAACAGATGAATAAGTGAACCAAAAGGGTTAATTTCTTATGCCGAGTTTATTCCACCAGAGATGAAAAGACTTGCCACCTTGGAGCTACCAGGAGGAGATTTACTCCATCCCGGCGAACTCTCTCCAGAACTCCCGGAAGCAGCGCGACGGGGGGCAAAGCGTACAGACGCAGCCTCGGCCACGCCAGAGGGGCTGGAGGCATAAGGGAGAACCAGAGGGGACAGTGTGACATCTCTCGAGACGCGAACAGATCCACCTGGGCTCTTCTGAATTTCCACATCAGGGTGGAGCTGCCATTCCCCGGGCCTCAACCCCTGCCTCGACAGGGCGTCTGCTGCCTCGTTCAACTGGCCTGGGATGTAAACTGCCCTCACAGGGAGGAGTTTCCCCTGGGCCCAAAGGAGGACCTGGTGCACTAGCCTGCACAGGGGGCGCGAGCGCAGGCCTCCTTGATGGTTGATGTAAGAGACCACAGAGGTGTTGTCCGTATGGACCAACACGTGGTGATTTCTGAAGTCTGAGAGGAAATGTTTCAGAGCTAGAAGCACGGCCAGCATCTCTAGGCAATTGATGTGCCACAGTAGATGGGGCCCCTCCCACAGACCTCTGGCAGAGTGACGACTCATGACCTGTAAGGGACGCATCCGTTGTTAGCATTAAGCGACGACCGGGGACTCCCAGCACAGGGCCTAGAGATAGGAACCAGGGATCTCTCCAAACATCTAAGGCACGTAGGCATCGCCTCGTGACCTTGATGGTGCGGAGGGGATTGCCTTTTCGTGAGAACCCACGGGTCCTGAGCCACCACTAAATGGGGCCTCATGTACAACAGGCCAAGTGGAATCACACTGGATGCAGCTTAGGCATTACACACGAGCGCAGAAGTACTGCGTAGGGGCTTTGTGGGTATTGTCGGGGTCTTAAGGGAAGAGACGACTCTGAGAGAGAGATAGGTGGCAAGTGTCTCTTGCCACCTAAATAGTCTCATAACCATATTCTTTCCGCCCAAAAATGTGGGAATACACAGTAGAAGTGAGGGTGAAGGGGCGGGCCGAGTAAGGTTTAACCCATGACCTAGACACCTCGGTGTGTAGATCGGGAAAAAAAAGGAAGACGCCTACGCGGAGGTTGCGACATGGGTGTCAGAAAGCACTCATCTAATTTACTAGATAAAAGCACTTCTTGTTCATGAGCCGGCCAAGTTATATCTAGCTTGGCAACGGCACGTGTTACAACCTTCGAGAACTCGTCAGTTTCGTATCGCAGCACGCGGCCCTGCCCCCCCCCCTTCCTCGGAGGAAGAAAGGCGGAGCCGCATGCGCTCGCGGCAGGGGAAAGAATCCGCCGAAAGGCGTGCTTCCGAATCCTGCGAGCTAGCGCTAGACCGAGCAGGTGAGGCTGGAGATAGGGAAAAACCCGTCTCGAAACCCTCTGCAAGGTCCATCTGCGACCCCCAGGATCTGGCACGATGCTCTGCCTCGGCGAGAGCAGGACCAGACCCGGAAGGAGTTGAAGCACCCATTTCATTGAAAAGAGCCGAGCGAGCGCGGAGCGAGCGCAAAGATATGCGAGCACAGTGAACACATTTTTCCGCTAGCTTTCATTAGTTTCCCCGCTTTTTTTTTTTTCTGACTGACTCACAATATGACAATGTCACACAAACACACAGAGCACTTTCTGAAAACACAAAAGCTGCCGCTGGCTTCTCTCATATGCATTTTATACTCCTGGTCGTGACGTCACCTCATCGGTGACAGCCAGCTTTCAATTTTTAAATGATTACACACGTTATTCAGAGCATGAATACTCAGGTGCGTTCCCAAAGCGTTTCGACGCAGCTCGAGTTCCTGAAAGGGAACCGATTTTTTGGCTTTTCGCCAGACCATCACACAGTAACTGGATATCAAAGCAGGATTAATTGACTCATGTTTTTTTTTTTTTTTTTTTTATCCAAATCATTGGATAGACAAGACAAGAATTGTCATTAACTTCTAACCTACGATCATCAAAGTGTTGTTTGGATACTTATTGGAAGGCTTCTTGGAAAATATCGGATTGGATTTAGATTTCATGCTAACAATGAAATTTTTACTCCAATACACAGGGTGAAGACACCAAGCAAGAAGGTTCTATGGGTATTTTTAGAGAGGCTTTAAATATTTGCCCTCGGACATTCGCTTTCCCCAGAACCGTTCCCTGGACTGAAGTGTCACACGGGAAAGCAATCAAGTTCACACACATTTTAGAACACAATTTAGAATCTGGTCCGTATTTCTAAGTGAAGGTTCCAGAGGCATTTCTGGTGAAATGTATAGTATAAATAGTCAGCGAGCTCAAGCTTAAAGAGTCAGTGCTCTATGATTGATCCAAAAATAGTTATTGGGGATTTATTGAGTTTTTGGGTCAGTAGTACCCACCTGGTGATTAGAACCTTGTCTACAGTGTGTTAGGAGCAGCGGTGGATGGAACATGTTAAAGTAGGAGAAACATTCAGTAAAAGTGTCCCTTTAAACTTTCACTTGAGTGAAAGCTTTAAAGTTGTGCCTTCAAATGCACTTAAGTATCCAAAGTGCTACGTCACAAGACTCACGTTAACGTAAAAAGATTTAAATGTGACTCTCAGCACACTGATCTATTAATAGAATGATATTAATGACTCAAACACTGATTTCTATTACAGTGATCACAAACCCAAAACCTTCTTGAAACACGTAAATAAATCCACGTGTGTTGTGGTGAGTTCGAGTCTGGAGTTTTCTTTCCTCTCTAAATGTTCTGCTTGATGTTGAACTGATGCTGAACTGTATGTTGGTGACCAGAAGATACACCGAGCGCCGATCAGAACACGTGTAAAACAGAGTTATGAGACCAGTATTTATCCTCATTAATAATAAGAGACGACTGATTTCACAAAACGTAGTTGAATAAAAAGTCAAATATTTGAGTTTGAAATGTAGTGAAGTTACAGTAAAAAGTCTCCCCAAATGAAAACACTTCAGTAAAACGTGAACATAGGTAGGTAACTCATCACATTCACTTCCTTTCTGCCCACCACTGATTATTACATTCAGAAGCCTATAGTGAGAACTTTATGGTGGGAACTCTATAGTGAGAACTGTACATTGAGAACTTTGTATGAGAACTGTATAGTGAGAACTTTGTGAGATCTGTATAGTGAGAACTTTATAGGAAGTACTGTAGTGAAAACTGCATTTTTTTAAACATTGTGAGAATTATGAGAACTGTATAGTGAGAACCTTATATGAGATCTGTATAGTAAGAACTTCACAGTGAGAACTCCATGGTGGGAACTCTTATAGTGATAACTCTATAGTTAGTACTCATTGGTGGAAACTTTATGGTGAGAATGTCTCTAGGTTACAAACGTAACCCTAGTTCAAGGGTTCCCCCTAGAACAAGACGCTGCGTCGAAAGGCTATGGGAACGCCCCTGCATGACCACGCTCTGAACCACGTGTGAAATTTAGCCAATAGGCAAGCCGTGACGTCATAGACAGGCGTAAACCAGGAAGCTACAAGATGGCTGTGCGGTGGTAGCGACATTAGCTTCTGCAAATAGAGAAGGTAAGCGCCGCAGGGATGCAGGGAGTGTGGCACAGAGACGCAGCGTCTCGTTAACTCGGGGAACTAGGGTTACGTTCGTAACCTAGAGACGTTCCCCTTCTGGAACTCGAGCTACATCGAAACGATATGGGAACGAGTGTCCAATCACGCCACATTGACCAGACCCTTCAGAGAGAGTGGGGACCTCGGCACCAGCACGCAGGACAGAGGAGCCCGGGGTGGCTCTGAGGTCAAGGCCATAGAACCTGACAAAGTTCAGCGGGGTGGACCAACCCGCAGCGTCACAGACATCCCGGAGTGACACTCCGGCAGACTCGGCCGTAGAAGCCGCCACACTCCGGCGGAGCGAGCCCTGATCGCGATCGGAGCAGGGACCAGGATTCACAGCCAAACAACTGCACCAACCACCTCCAAGGACTCGTCCTGTGGAGATAAGCACCCAGTGCTCGCACTGGACACAGCCGGGCCTCATAACCCCTGGTCGGGGGCTATAAACAGAGGAGGGCAGAATGCCTGTACTACGATACATCGTGTGGGAGCACCCAGCCTCGTGTAAAGAAACACTCTGGCCATGCCAGGGGGGCAACTCCAGGCGGGATGAGGCAACTGCCAAGTCCCAGACAGGCACTCTGAGTGGCGTCCCGGGCCACAGCCTCCGGGCGCCGCGGAGGAAACGTGTCACCAATGGGACCTACCCAGCGAACACGGAAACCCTCAGGGTCGAAGGGGTTAACCCTGCGGCAAACTGTACCTGCAAAAACTCCAGAACTAAGCCGACCGGGCAGTTAACTGGGTCCAAGTCATGGTGCTAACACCGTGACGCGAACAGTCGCCATCGTGCGGCATACGACCTCCTCGTGGAGGGAGCTCTGGAGTGGAGAAGGGCCTTTACTACCTCAGTAAAGAGAACAGTCACTATGAACCGTGCCTCAGGGGCCACAGCCTTCACAACTCCGGGCGGGGTTGAACCAGGGTTCCGCCCGACATCGAGGTGCTACCAGGAGGAGACAGACTCCCTCCCGGCGAACTCATTTCAGAACATAGGCGTACAGGCGTAGCCTCGGCCAAGACCGTCCCATGGCAGCCACTGTCTCGACAGGGCCACAAGAGATGTGGGCCGCTCCACAGACCCTGGGCGGAGTGGCCACTCATGACTGCTCCCCACCCCGTGAGGGAAGCATCTGTCATTAGCGTTACGCGACGACAAGGAGTCCCTAAAACGGGGCCTCGGGACAGAACGTAGGGTCCTAGCATGCAACCAAGGCTCAAAGGGCACAATACGAGACCTTGATGGTACGATACAGACTCCCTCAGGGGGAGAACCCTCCTGCCCCGGAGCCACCACTGGAGGGGCCACATGCGGAGAAGGCCGAGTGGAAATACACTGGTCGCTGCCGACATGAGACCCAGCAGCCTCTGGAACTGCCTCACAGTGACTGGCTAGCCTGCTCCTACCCTCCTGACTGCAGTTAGGATGACTACAAACCGGGCGGAAAACAACCGTGCCCGCAACCCGGCCGAGTCCCACACCACGCCGAGAAAGTGATTCGCTGCGCTGGGGAAAGTACACTCTACCCGGCGTTTCAGTCTGAACCCCAGTACCTCCATGCAGGCGAGAACAGCATCTCAATGCCGAACTGCCTGGTGCTCTAACGAGCCAACATCAGGAACCTCCCGTGTGTGGTGAAGGACAGCTGCATGGGAGCATGCAACCTCCAGATCTAACGTATGACAAATCAGTCCTCGGACTCGACCTGAGACACAACCTCGCTAAACGAGAAACCTGAACCCGAGCCTCAAAAGTGAGGGGTTCAAGGAGTGGAGATCCAGAATGGAATGCAACCTGCCGTCCTTATTCGGAACAATGAAGTACGGGCTGTAGCAGCCTGACTCTCTGAACAAGGAGGAGGGAACCACCTCGATGGCCCATTTCCTCAGGAGAGCATGCACTTTCTGCCCAGGACCAGAGCCTGCACGGGTCCCACCAGAGTGGGACACACCCCGTTGAACCGTGGAGGAGAAGGCGCAAACTGAATCGTGCAGCCCTTCTCCACAGTACGTAGGACCCCCGAGAGATTCCTGGCAGCCCTCCAGACTGACAGAAAGTTTCCACAGGGAGAACCAACCCTTCCTGGCTGGCACCACGGTCTCCTGAACCCGCTAGCAATCGCCCTCACCTACAGCGTTACCAGGTCAGGCCAGGAGGGGTCACCATGGCACACAGAAGGAAGCTCACATCGTCCCCCATAGCAGGCCAGCCTGGTATGCCTGCAACCTGACCCGCCGCATAGCCCAACCTAGCATAGCCAAGCGGCTTTTCGTAGGCAAACTGATAGCAGCGCTACTTAGATCCAATAACATTGTGCACAGCGAGAAACATCGGAAAAGCACGCGCGCGCACAGGCCTCCCAGGACCCAGACACCTCGGTGCACAGATCAGGAAAGGCGCTGAGGCTGTTACACAGGGCACAGGAAACGCTCATCCAGCTCACTGGGTGCGTGCTGCTTCTGCTACACGACCGGCCAAGCTAGATCCAGCTCGGACCCGGCCCGTGCCACGACCTCAAGGAGCTCCACGTACAGCACAGGCTGTGAGGAGTCTGCAGGCCCGCTAGCATCCATTATCTCATCCTCCTTGGAGAGAGAGACATGCAATGCTGTGCCGCCCGCACCAGGGGAAGAAGCAGCCGCCAGGCATGCTTTCCCGAATTTTCCGAAATTTTTCCCACCTCAGAGGAAGAAATACGGAGTACAGCGTCACACACACCAGGAAAAGAACCATTTTCAAACGAGCGCTCTCCCCGGGGAATGGAAGCTTGGCTAGCAGCCGGGAGTGCATAGCCACACAGCTAAAATGCTAACATTTCGGTCCACCAACAATATAATGTGCTGTAATATATTATCAAAAGAAAAGAACTTTCTCGAAGTTAGAACTGGATTCGAAACTCGGAAGCCAAATGTTTGTGGTAATCTATTGAAGAGTTCACTATTCCGAACAAAGATAATCACTGCTGATCCGTTAGAACTTTTTTTTTTACTTAAAAAATGTTAATGCTGGTTAATTGAACCGGTAAAACACTTAAAATCATAAGAATTTGATTACAGATTTACATTTTACAGCTTTTCATTTCTAAAAGAGTAAAAGTCAGTCGTTTAGAAATATAAAGGAATTCAGATACGGTTGTTTTATTATCATTCATTTATTAATTAATTAATCTGCGTATTTAAAGACGGTAAAAATGTTCTGATTGGAGAAAAATCTCATGATACTTTTCTAGATTTTTCTAAAACGCTCTCGATGACGACAACCTAACCAGTTCGATTGCAGTGACTGAGTCTTTGGGACGAAGCTACTGTCAAGAACACATTTTTTTTTTTTCTTTCCTTACTTTTTCACGTACAATGACTCAACAACATTTTATCAGCTGACCATCCCAGGGTGCTGTGGGATGAAGTGGAAATCAGGAAAAGGGGAGGAGCTCTCCAGACGCTCAATTCAGTCGTGTTTGGTCCCTGGGTGGTCAGCGGAAAATACTGAAATCTAACACATAAAGCACACACACACACACACACTCACGCACACACACACTCGATACTTATAACAGACAACGCATATAATTGTGCTGTCTCAGTGTTTCTCAAAAACAACACTGAATCATATCATCAATATCATCAACCCTTTCCACAGTCACATCTTTATCACAAACTCATCCTGCAGCAAACTTTTAAAATAT
>JBCEWE010000132.1:362500-560000 GCA_039877035.1 Silurus lanzhouensis
GCAGCCAAACCTACACTCTGAGCTTCCGTTCTACAGGGAAATCTGAAGTGTGATGAACTGAGAGTTAAACACTGGAGTGTTGTAAGTGTTATTATAGTGTACGTGGGTGATGTTGAGTCTTTACCATAAACCCAAGCCACAACAATGCATTCCCAGAATGCCTGCCACAACAGGGTCATTCCACTGGCAGAATAATAATCAAAAAGCTGGAAGACGTATATCCCTCCCTACACACACACACACACACACACACACACACACACACACACACACACAGGAAAAATTCAAGCCAGTTTCATCAAATGCATATTAAATACCTCCATACATGATAATGGAAAGCTTTATCTCCACACTTACCTGTGTAACCATGGAGAGATCTATAAAAAAGCACAAGATGCAGCAGGACCCCACAATAATTTCACGTTTGCTATACTTTGAAGGAAGCAGATCCAGGATGCCAGTGATGAAGCCTTCAACTCCAACAAACTGCTTGAGAAGAAGAGACACGTCAAATTACGCAGTGAATTAGTGGTTAGACTTCTAATCAGAAGGTCATGAGAATAAAATTTGAATAGAAAATTCTTACAAATGTAAACGCTTTCATTTAATTTTTCCATTTATAAAATGATATTTAATCCATTTGATTCGTGACAAATAAATCGATCGCTAAATGTAATCAATATAATAAAAATGTATAGCATTCATTTGATTTATTCTATTTAATTCTGATATATTTTAGATTTTAAAATATTTATATATTATTAAACCGATTTTATTTATAAAAAATAAAAAAAGCGCTAAAGCCGGTGATGAAAAAACTGTTGACGTTCACAAATTCAAATGATAATTACAATTAATTAATAAGAAAAAAAAAGATGCAAGTTTATGTTTTGCATTTAAATATATATATAAAATGAACACCAGGGTGTTAATAAAGTCACAGTTTCATGTTAAATTTTATAATTTGACCCTGAATCACTGACCTGACTGTCCAGCCCCAGCATCAGCAACATTAAGAAGAAGAGTGTGGCCCAGACCGGTGCCACGGGCATCATCGACACGGCTTTGGGATATGCGATGAAAGCCAGACCCGGCCCTAAAAACAGGAGAGCATGCGTGAGACACGTTCATCACAACAGGCCAGTGGCCGGTAACGACACACACCAGCACAACTTACACACAACACCAGCTTCACAAAGACAGAGAAAGCAAGAGGGAAAGAGACTGAGAAGAAAAGAGTGAATTCTTCATGTGTCATTTTTTTCTAACGACAGCAGTGTTGATAGGTCACATTCAGACGGATTAGTCCAGTGTTTTAGTACAGATACAGCGTTTAGATGTGGGGGAGGGGGCGGTGCTGACATGCTCGAGTTAAACTCATCAGTGTTCCGTTTCTCTAAACTCTTTTAGAAAAATCGCCACGTCCAAAGTTCTTATACCACAGCAATTTGCTCCCAACTTTAATTTTCGATCAATTTGTAATGAAATGATCAAAATGTTTTAATCGCCGTTCGTTTAATAATAAAGTCTAGCGGTTATTATGCGTTATAGCAGCTATAAACAGCCACTTCTCCATCGTTCTCGGGTTTCTTGTCGTTTAACGCGCTTAGGTTACAAGACGAAAAAATTCAGCTTAAAAGTCTCGCAGGACTCATGATGTCCTCGTTCCTGAAGACTTTACCGCATGTTACACCGACGCTGGAGACTCCTTCCATAAATTTACAATAAATGTCTCCTTGTGCCTGTCAGAAATTTGGAAACACCTGGTTATTTTAATGGTTTTTGATTGACACGTGCATGTTCCTTTTGTTTTTATAAACAAAAAAAAAAAACACACCAGAATTAAACAGTGAATGAGTGGATGAAGTTCTGTGGAGCCCCAATGTGATATTTTTCTCTCTACCAGAACTTGTGTGAGAAGGAGAACAGGAGAGAAGATGTGATCAGACTGCCTCACCCCCACAGTCACACATGGAGGTGGAAGCTTTGGTTCGAGGTTGGGGTTGTTTTGGAGTAGAGAAGGTTGGAGACCTATTCCAGAAAGTGAACCAACCATTCCATAATTCAAAACCATGCAATTCTGTCTGGACTGCGGCTCATCGGAAGCGACTTCGTGAACCGACAGTGAGCCGAAGCGAGGAATATGTCCGAGCTCTGTAAGAGTTATTTAAAGAACAAAGAGTCGTCTGGAGTGATATCTATCATGGAACGACCTGCCCAGTCACTGCAAGTTTATCACTAGATCAACTGGAGCACAAGAACTAGTGAACATCTTCGGCGGGTTGTACAGGAGGCACGACAGAGTATTTCAGCTGAACGTTTAGAGAAACCAAGTGTCCGCTCCGCTGAGAGCATGTAAAGCTGTTCTTCATGCACAATGGAAATAAAGTTCTGGACATTTTTAGATTTGTTTGGTCGGAGGAAACCCTTCAGACGGTCACATGACCGAGTTTGTTGCATAGAAACTGCAGGAACATGCAGGTGTCACCTCTGGTACGAGCAGGTCTGATTCAGTAGCGCCAATTAAAACGGACTAATTCGACTAGTTTAGATATTTTCAGTTGGAATTTAGCCGAATTGAAACAGTTTATACGAGTTGTTTACATTTGTGTTTTTGTTTTTTTTGTGCACCTATTTAATGGCACTCGATCTCGATCAATTAATTACCAAACCTCGTTTTTATCGTCAACATCTGTAGCGAATATGTGATGAACATGTACAAATTCAGCACATTCCCTGCCCTTTGTTTCCTTCTAAGTGGAAATGAATGTTTACATTTACTTATCCATTCATACAATGCAGCAGCTATGGGGTTAAGGGCCTTGCTCAGGGGCCCAAGAGTGGCAGCTTGGTATGGCTGGGTTTTAAACTCATGACCTTCAAGTGCAAATTCCAATACCTTAACCGTTCAGCCACCACTTCCCCCTGTCATTCATATGTAGCTCATCGTCAATGTCTTGTCACAGAGTCTGAAACACACAGTTGTATAAGATCTTCTGAACATTAAGTTTTTTCCTCTCACTTGAAACAGGAGACCTGAACCTGTCGAAAGGAGAGTTGAGAGTTCTACCCGAGTGTCCTGCTCAGAACCCTGACCTTCTCAACCCCACTGAAGGCATTTGACAGATGCCCTTATCCAGGGCAAATAACACTTAAGCAGTTGAAGGTTAAGGGCCTTGTTGGGGACCCAGCTGTGGTAGCTTGGTGAAACTGGGATTTGAACTCGAACTGAGCCGGAAACTGAAACGCGTGTTCAGCGCGAGCAGAGCCGAGCCGGAAACCAGAGCGCCTCCAGCGCGAGCAGAGCAGAGCCGAGCCGGAAACCGTAGCGCGTTCAGCGCGAGCAGAGCAGAGCCGAGTCGGAAACCGGAGCGCGTTCAGCGTGAGCCGAGCCAAGCCGAGCCGGAAACCGGAGGACAGAATCGTCAGGTCAGAAACAAAAGAACAAACAAAAGAACAAACAAAACAGAGAATACGCTGGAGAGTGATCAGGGCAAGCCTAAAGACAATCATGTCACTGTCTGGAGGATTCAGGCGTCCTTGTAAGTGCCAGAAAATTAGACGCCATATCCGTGCAGCTGGTTGGGAGTGGGCGTTTCCTCGGTGATTAAAGCGGTAATGCCTGAAGTGCTCAAGCGGGCTGACAGTACCCCCCCGCCCAGGGCGGCCCCGGAAGCCCCAACAGGCTCCCCCGGGTGGGCCCGATGAAAGCCAGCAATCAGGTCAGGGTCCAGGGAGCAGGGCTGAACTGGTCGAACCCTAGACACATGAAACGTAGGGTGGACCCGGAGCGCCCTGGGGAGCCTGAGCCGGAGGGCCACGGGATTGACGACTTTGGAAATGGGGAAGGGGCCGATGAAGCGTGGTGCGAGCTTCCGACAGGTGGCCTTAAGGGGAAGGTCCCAAGTAGAGAGCCACACACGTTGCCCGGCACGGTAGCGGAGGGCTAGGCACCGCCTACGGTTGGCCCCCTGGCAAAGCCTTATATCATTCTTGAGCAGGGCTGCTCGGGCCGTTCTCCAGCCTGGACGGCAGCACCGGAAGAAAAGGGCGGCAGAAGGAACGGCGGACCAGGGTTCCTGGTTGGAAAAAACTGGCGGCAGAAAACCGTGGACCACCTGGAAGGGTGCAAGTCCTGTGGCAGCAGTGGGAAGAGTGTTATGGGCATACTCAATCCATAAAAGTTTGTCCGACCAGGAGGAGGGTTCCCGACTGCAAAGGAGGCGGAGACCGGTTTCAAGATCCTGGTTGAGTCTCTCGGTCTGTCCGTTTGTCTGGGGGTGAAACCCAGATGAGAGGCTGGTTGAAATGCCCAGGAGGCGGCAGAACTCCCTCCAAAACTGCGCCAAGAATTGGGGTTCGCGGTCCGAGACGATATCTCTGGGGAAACCATGAAGGCGGAATATGTGCTGGAGAGCCAGCTTGGCGGTTTCCTTGGCAGATGGCAGCTTGGGTAGAGCGATAAAATGGCCCATCTTAGAAAACCGATCAATGACCGTCATGACAACCGTGTTGCCACTGGAAATGGGCAGCCCGGTAACAAAGTCCATGGCGATGTGCGACCACGGGCGTTTCGGGATAGGAAGGGCCCGAAGAAGACCTTGGGGGCGGCCACGAGGGTTCTTGTGTTGGGCACAGTCGGGGCAGGCTGCAACAAAGTCCCGGGTGTCCTTTACCACGGAAGGCCACCAGAAGCGTGCCTTGACCAGAGACAAGGTGCGAGGCTGACCGGGGTGACAGAAGAACAGGGAGTTGTGACACCACTGAAGAACTCCAGAGCGGAGACCCTCGGGGACGAACAGGAGACCAGTGGGGCAACCCTCGGTGACAGGGCACCTGTCTTGGGCATTCTTGACCCGCTCCTCCAAAGCGAGACTAAGGGTGTGGACCGACACAGACTTGGCAAGGATGGTCTCTGGGCATGGCTCCTCCTCCTCCAGGGCATGAACCTAGAGAGCGCATCAGGCTTGACATTCCGGCTTCCAGGCCGGTACGAAAAAGAGAACTGGAAGTGGCCAAAGAAAAGGCCCCATCTAGCCTGTCGGGGGTTGAGTCGTTTAGCCGATTGGAGGTACTCAAGGTTGCGATGATCCGTCCAGACCAGAAAGGGGACCTCCGCACCCTCCAACCAATGGCGCCATTCCTCCAAGGCCAGTTTGACAGCCAGGAGCTCCCTCTCACCCACCGGGTAGCTACGTTCTGAGGAGCTAAGGCGCCTGGAAAAAAAAGCGCAAGGATGCAGGCGGTTATCCTCAGGGCAGACCTGGGAGAGCACCGCCCCCCCTCCCACACCGGAGGCGTCAACTTCAACAACGAACTGCCGAGCCGGGTCAGGAAAGATGAGGATGAATCGCCGCTTAAGCTCCAGAAATGCCTCCTCAGCCTCAGGGCCCCAAAAGAACGAGCGGAGGGAAGACGTCAGGAGGTGGAGGGGTGCCGCCAACGAACTATAGCCCTTTACGAAGCAGCGATAAAAATTGGCGAAGCCCAGGAACCTTTGTAAATGGCGGCGGGAGGTGGGGGTCGGCCAGTCCCAGATTGCCTGGACCCTGGCAGGGTCCATCCGAATATTACCGGCCGAAAGCAGGTATCCCAGGAACGAGGTTTGTGAGGTGTGGAACTCACATTTCTCGGGTTTTACGTAGAGCCCGTTCTTGAGAAGTCTCTCCAAGACGCACCTGCCGGACGTGTTTGTCCATGGAATGGGAGAAGATCAGTATATCATCTAGGTAGACAAACACAAACGTATTGAGCATGTCACGGAGGACCTCGTTGACCAGAGCCTGAAAGACGGCCGGAGCGTTGGTTAGGCCGAACGGCATGATGAGGTACTCGTAATGACCGGCTGGGGTATTGAAGGCGGTCTTCCAATGATCCCCCTCCCTGATACGCACCAAGTGGTACGCGTTGCGTAGATCCAGCTTAGTGAAGATCGTGGCACCATGCAGGAGCTCGAACGCCGAGGCTATAAGCGGCAAGGGGTAACGGTTCCGGACAGTGATCGCGTTAAGACCCCGGTAGTCAATACATGGGCGTAGGGACTTATCCTTCCTTTCGACAAAGAAGAAACCCGCCCCAGCTGGGGAGGAGGATGGTAGGATGATACCTGCTGCCAGGGACTCCTGGATATACTGGTTCATGGCAGTCCTCTCCGGGGCTGATAACTGATACAATTCAATTGAATTGAATTGAATTCATTTTTATTTGTATAGCGCTTTTAACAATGAACATTGTCTCAAAGCAGCTTTACACAGATAATGTGGTGATACAGGCGCCCCCTAGGGGGACTGGCTCCGGGATGCACTTCGACTGTGCCATCAAACTGCCGGTGAGGAGGCAGGGAGGTAGCCAAGGCCTTACTGAACACGCGCGCAAGGCCATGATAGATCTCAGGAACCAACGCTAAATCGGAGTGCTCGGGAGTGACAGCCGGCAGTGGATTGGGTGGAGGAAGAGCAGCAGTTGCTGGGCAAGCTTGAGGTCGATGAATTCGGCATCGGCCCCGGAGTCGACGAAGGCAGCCAATTCCGTGCCTCCGGGGCCAACCTGGAGGTGGACCAAGATAGTGGGTTTGGAGGGAGTGGGGAAGGCGTGGCTCGTGGGTGCTCCCTCCTTTACCGACGAGCCTTGCCTTTTACTGGGAAGGATGCGGCCATGTGCCCTTTACCTCCGCAGTAGAGGCATAGACCTAGAGACCGACGTTTCTCCTTCTCAGCGGGGGTCAGGTGGTGGCGTCCTATCTCCATGGCTCCATAAACGCTCCCGGCGGTGTTCCTTTATGCACCGATCGATGTGTGTAGCCAGTGAGATCAGTGAATCCAGATCCTGGGGTGGATCACGAGCGGCAAGTTCGTCCTTAACAGCAGAGGAGAGACCCTGGAGGAAAGTGTCATAAAGCGCAATGCGATCCCATCCGCTGTCAGTGGCCTGGGTCCGGAACTTAGCCGCGAACTCTGCAACAGAGCGATGCGCCTGTGCGGCCGAGGTTATAGGATCCAAGGCAGATGCAAAAGGAGCAGGGAAGAAAAGCTGTGCAGAGCTGAATCGGGAAGCCGATTCAGGGAGTCGATTCAGGGAGCCGATTCAGGGAGCCGATTCAGGAAGCCGATGTGCGCGGAGGGTGAGGATTCCGAGCCGGAAACCGGAGCACGTTCAGCGCGAGCCGGAAACCGAAACGCGCGAGCAGAGCCGAGCTGGAAACCGGCGCGCGTCCAGCGCGAGCAGAGCAGAGCCGAGCCGGAAACCGGAGCGCGTTCAGCGCGAGCCAAGCCGAGCCAAGCCGGAAACCGGAGGACTGAATGGTCAGGTCAGAAACAAAAGAACAAACAAAAGAACAAACAAAACAGAGAATACGCTGGAGAGTGATCAGGGCAAGCCTAAAGACAATCTGGCACTGTCTGGAGGATTCAGGCGTCCTTATAAGTGCCAGAAAATTAGACGCCATATCCGTGCAGCTGGTTGGGAGTGGGCGTTTTCTCAGTGAAGTGCTCAAGCGGGCTGACATGACCTTTAAAATAGAACATTTCTGAACTGAACCCTAGACCTTCAAAAAGAAGCACATACCAATCTGAAGGTCAGGTGTCCACAAACCTTTAGCTGTTATACATGTGACTGCAGTTATTATTCTGTGTTAGGCATCGCTTCCATCAATAAATTTCTCAATACAAGTGAACGTAAATGGAACTTTCTGTACTGTTGATGCTCTAGTTGGATGTTAGATGTTGGACGCTTTGGGTGAAATATTTGTCATATTTAAGATGTACAGATCAGAAGGAAGTAGAGAGTAAGAACAAAGAAATTAGACTGAACCTGCAGGCTTCTACACAAGTTAGAAACAGAAACCTTGTCTGAGAGAAAAAGAAGAAACAAATGGTTCTGAGGCACCGTATCTACGCCGCGTTGTCCGACCAGAAACCTCATCCTCGTCCTCTTTCTTTCCTTCTGTTGCTCCTCAAAAATGTTTTTATTTTCAATATACTCCCTGTGTCCTTTTCCCTGTCAGTGGATCCGAATCTCAAATGCCAAAATGACACAATATGAGAAGGAATTTAGGGATTACGCTTTATGATGAAAAGAATAAAACAGCTCGGATTAGCAGCCCCAGAAAGCGTTACGATTTAAGCGAGGTTTAGAAACGTCGACTGCCTGGCCAAGAAAGTTAGCGTGCGTAAGTTTTTTTCCCGATCGGATTTCCACGACCTATATCAGGGGATAGCTCAAACCACATCATTTAATAATAATAAATCATTATACTCCTGATTTTCAAACCGTAACAAGAAATCATACAAATTTCTCCAACAACAAATGCAGTATGAAATCCGAAGATCCATCAGGTTCCTGTGGAGGGTTAAACACAGGATCCAGGAAGATGGATTTGAACTGTAATCAATATAAACAATTGTCTACACCGGTTCAAGTCTACGGTTGCCAGGACAGTTTTTACATCAAAGTCTCCATCAATGAGGCAACCATGACAACGATGAGATGATGAGAATACGTTTTCTTTCGAGTCTGGTTTCTTTCAAGCTTTCTTCCTCGTACCATCTGTGGTTTTTTTTTTTCCCCTCACGCCTTCTGTCTCGCTCATTGGGGATAAACTTATAGAAAATCATTTCTAATGTTAAAATGTATATTCCATATGCACTTTCACAAAGTCAAATTGAAGACTTTTTAAGAGCGCTTTTTTTTTAAAGAATGAAATGTACATTCGTGTTCTTCAAGCTGAGTATCGCTCGACTTGTGCGTAGCCGGAAATTTAAACCCGTTTTACCTCCGGGGTAGAATCCGAGAGATTCGTGCCAATAACAGGAAGCTGATTGGCTGCTGCGTGTCTCATTCCTACTCGTAATACAGCGCATTAAAGAAACTACAACAACCACAGATGACCACGTTTAAGACCTGAGGTTTTGATTTTTTACAAACTGGTTAAGATTGCACAGAAACCCTGAAGAGACAAAACGATTACAAAAGAATTTATATTCCTTATAATTTCTAGTTTGTCTCTAATTAGCGAGCCAGTGGCGAATGTGGTGAGGGAAAAACTGAGACGGCACGAGTAAGAAGGAACCTTGAGAGGAACCAGACTCCAAAGGAAACCTCATCTACATCCTTAACACTGAATGTCCATTTAAAACTGAATTGTTAGAGGACTAGTTTAGCTTTAAATACTGCTAGTTTTGTTTCCACTAACTAGTTCCAGACGCCCTCATCCAGAGCAACCTACAACTGAGCACTTTAGGTTTAAGGGCCTTGCTCAAGGGCCCATCAGTTGCAGCTTGGTGGTGACCTGATCCAGTGTCCAACACCTTAACTACCACCTCCCTAATAATATAAACAAAAAGCAAGAAAAACAAAGCCAGAAAATATATCTAGGGTGTGAGTAAAAACACCTTTCCCTGAGGGAGGTGACAATATTAAAATTAAAATCGTTGAAATTGCCGTCAAAGGTATTTTCCCATCGTTAATATTCGCCGGAAGATTCCGGATAAAACTAATAAATCCAGAAAGACCTTTCGAACACTGAAAAGCGTTATCTGATGCCGGTGATGAAAAGCATTGAGAAAAGGCATTTCAATGGAAATGAATGCCTCAGTGACTTTCTCACTGAAACCCAACATAACTTGATCTTTCAAGCTAAATCTTCTTATCCACTGGAGGGCGCAAAAATCTACTGGAACATCTTCCCAGAAGAGTGAAACTCTTCATAAAAGCAAATGGAGACTAAGAAAACGGAACGAGACGTTCACAGAGCACATTCGGATCTTAAGCTCGGGTATCCGCATACTTTTGTCCACAGGGACAATACGGTCAACTTTTTTCTTTCCTGATTAAACCCAGTAAATTCTTCTGCACAGAATTTCATTCTTAAATCAGACCAGGGTTAAAAGTGTAAACAGCCGGAAAACTCTTAGACACACTCAATAAGCATGCACAGTTGGGGGAATCCTACCTGACTTTGCCACTTCGGAGATGTCCACACCTTGCTCAGCAGCCATGAAACCCAGAACAGAGAAAACCACAAAGCCAGAAAAAAAACTGGTACCGCTGTTTATCAGGGCCAACACGAACGTATCCCTGAGGAAAACAATTTGTTCTGTTCAGTGTCTGGGACAGATCCTGTCCAATAGGACTTCGGTTTTGTATATGAAGTCTTAAAGCTTAAATAGCTTAGCCAGGTAGCTGTATGCAAGGCTAGCTAGCTGACTCAGCAAAAAAATAAATACTGAACAAAAATTGTTGTGGATATTATTAAATATCCCATTGACTATATATAAAAAACAATATATAAATATACCCCAGACTTGAATCATATCTAGCGGTGTAATATTGAGCTAGCATGCTAGCATTTATTTTTATTATTGTAACCAAATGCTAGTGACTAAAACCTGTGGTAAAAATGTTTTTTCAGACCCTGATAAAAAAAAAAAAAAAAAAAAAAAATATGAGCCTGAGACCTGTTACTAGCGTAGCTAACTAGCTGCTAACTAGCATAAGCTATAATTTTAGGCTATTGGTTATTTTTTATACACCATAATGTACCTTCAAGCCAATGAGTCAGGTTTTTTTTTTAACATTATAAAAGCATTATAATGGAAATGATATTGTATATGAAATACATACACGATATTTACAAATTAGAACTGAAACAACACCAATTATTTAACTGGTTCCGAATATTGAAATTCAGGAGTCTTTTTTCCCGCAAATATTTAATACGCAATAAGTACAGGTAATAATACTCTCACCTGTAGCAGTTGTTGTTGAATCGGTTATAACTGCCAAGAGCGCTCAGCGCTCCGAGTCCGATCGCGTAAGAAAAGAACACTTGAGTGCCGGCATCGATCCAGACCTGATTGATAAATAGAGAGAAAGAATAAAAATAATGGACAGCGGCAGGCAATAATCTAATCCTGCTTTACTGTAATATATCTGATCACAAGGACCGGAAAACTAGGGGTGAGGGAAAGATAGATCTGTTTTTACAGCATTTGTCAGAGACCCTTATCCAGAGCAACAATGGGGTTAGGGGCCTTGCTCTGGGGCCAAATTTGTGACAGCTTTTGAACTCATGACCTTCGGATCCTAAGTCCAATGCCGTAACCACTAAGCTACCACCTCCCACACACACACACACACACACACACACACACACACACACACACACACACACACACACACACACACACACACACACACACACACACACACACACACACACACACACATTTTTGTCTATTCCTTCAGTGCTCACCTGTGCTTCTTGAATCTTTGACCAGTCAGGCTTGAGATAGTACATTATCCCATCATCGGCCCCAGGAAGGGTCACACCTCTCACCAGAAGAATGAGCAGGACAAGGTAGGGGAACATGGCTGTGAAATATACAATCTGCAACAGACACGCACACACACACACACACACACAAACAAACGTTTATTAACATAAGAACAGATGATCTGAACTTTTTGTGAATGCCAGCACAAGGCTGTATGAGCAGAACAACCAATCAATGATTACCATTGTCCAGCTTCTCAAAGTAATTCTTTACTTCTTCTTCTACTGCTTAGAAACGAGGTATTGTATACTGCATGTAACCATTTCCTTCATGGCGATTTCTCTACAATGGCTTCATTCTTTTAAAGAAGTAATTTATAAATATGTATCCTAGGTATAACTGATGCTATTCTGTATTGAAGTGCGATTAGAACATTCATGTGCTTTATGTAATCATCGCTATAAAAGATAAGCTCTGAAACACACATGATCTTTCCTCAGTGTCTGCGATGGCCGGGTCAGTCCCGCATAGCTTCCATACAATGAGTCATGCGAATGTTTTTTATTTCCCTTCTCCTCTCACACGTTCTGCTGTAGTGGCTCTGTTTATGAACTCTCCAGGCAATGAGGCCCCTCACAGCCTCCAAATACACATCTCGGTATGCGGCGTCACATGGCCGTAGCGAAGTGATTCACAGACCCCGTGCCTGTCCTCGGACATGGAAAGCTCAGGCTGGGTTGAGTATTAGTCCGTGACCCACAGGGATGATGAACTCAACCATAATGGTGCCCGGTCAGGAGCTAAGAGACGGCTACCCCGGCGACCTTAAACAATTCGACGACACCCAAGGAGGTCTGGAACGGAACCCCGTCCACCACGAAGACCCAGAATGGCGTGACGTGAAGCCTAGGAGGGGAGAGGGGCTTTCCTGGAAGCCTAGGTGCGTAGAGGAGCTCACCTGGAGACCTTGGAGGGGTAGAGAGCTCTCCTGGAGGTCCTGGGGCAAAACAGAGCTCTCCTGAAGGTCCTGGAGCGGAGCGGTGCTCGCTAAGAAGTCCTGAAGCAGGGTGAGGATCTCCTGGAGGCCCTAGGGTGAAGCGGAGCCGTCACAGAGGGCGTGGAGCAGGGACATCTCCTGGAGGTCCTGGGGCATAGCGGAACCGTCCTGGAGGACATGGAGCAGGGTGGAGAGCCCCTGGAGGTCCTGGAGCGGAGCCGAGCTCTCCGGGAAACCCTGGTGCGGAACGGAGCTCTCCGGGAAACTCTGGAGCAGTGAGGAGCTCTCAGAGGTGGGAGAAAGAGTTGAGATCCGCTGTAAGAATCTCGAGTTCACTGGTGAGAAGCCGGATGAAACGGGCGCATGAGCCTAACTCGCCTTCAGTCACGCTCCACAACCCACTGGCCAGAGAGAGGGATTTTCCGGACAGTAGCGTGATGATGAAAGCGATCTTCGACCGAATAATCGTTTTTGCAGATCAGTCGATTGCTGGAACAATACACACCGATCTGTTTTCCGGTTTCCCTGTCCTCACGAGAGCGGCCTCTAGAGGCGAATCGCTGACGCCACGCACTTTTGTTTTGTTTTTACTTGCCAGACTACACGATGCACGAAGAGCGGTACATTGTATATACTATTTATCGTTTGTTTATTATAGAATGCTATTTATTAATTAATAAATTCATATTTATTTTATTTAGCACATTTAAATTTCAGAACTATTTCCCTTGGAGTGTTATATATTTTTTTTTAATCCAATATATGTATTTTTAAATATTGGTTAATTGATTAGTGATCAATCGTAATCAAAATCCATGATCCGCTTATACTAATATAAGGGATGAAGATGTATGGTTATGGCCATATTGAGTTCTTTAGGGGCTGCACTGACTAAAAGATATGCTCCTCAGAACGTTGGGAAACAGTAAATACACCTTCATTTCCGTCCCACCTGACCTGCGAGATGTAGGTTAATCCGGTTTCAGCCCCCCGTATTATTTAATGAGATGCTGAAAAAAGCCAATAAGCTCACTGGGACGCTACCTTATGGCACGGGAATACAGGCCCAGTGAGCTCAGACTAATTCTCTTAAAAATGGCAAATAAAAGGGAAAAAAAATTAGGTTGGCACCTGTTTTTGAAAGATTTCTCAATAGCGGTTTTCTTTCCTTGTCTGGAAAATTTCTCACTGTCTGTTTTCTTTGTCGAGGTCGATTTGAAGCCAGTGGTATGTGAAACATAAGCAAGTGGTTGTAAAACGTGTGGGGGAAGGCGGCGAGGCTGCATGAAACACCAGAATGAAACTCCAGTCATTCTGACAGTGTGGATTCATGTGATCACACCCACTCCCCCTCCATCCGAATCCAACAAACCCCATTCCAGCCTCACCCTCCTCCTCTTCCTCCTCCCACGTTCAGAAGAGAGCCATTCTGGCTAGTGGCCATGTGCACACGAGGGCCTGGTCACGTCCCACTGCAGAAAACCTCCCCCGCTAACCGTCCAACCACGCTGCACATTTCTGACGGGAATGCACGGATATCAGCTAAACCACGCCTCTTTTGGCACATGACGTTGCCATGACGACCTCGCTGCCTTGCAGTGCGCTGATGTGAAGCGCCGGCTGGTGGGATCGAGAGGCTAAAGAAAGTCACGTCGGTTCGGTGACGTAGCCAGGATGTGTGCGAAAGTGATGTGTGTATTAACGGGCTCATCCGCATCGTGTGCCATCGACTGGTATTTCCCGCGAGTGTAAACGTAATAAATCCTTATTCCACATTCAAGTTCAAGCATTTCCACATCGTGCACTCGGAATTTTAATAAAGAATAGAGAATAGAGATAGAGAGAGAGGGAGAGGAAAAAAAGACGGTGAGCACCGCTTTGATATCAGCTCGTGTGTGTGTGTGTGTGTGTGTGTGTGTGTGTGTGTGTGTGTGTGTGTGACAGACTGTATAGATGTCTGTACCTTTCCTGTAGACTTCACTCCTTTCCAAACGCAGAAGTATACCAACACCCAGACGGCCAACAGACACAAAGTCACCTCCCAGTTGATCTGACCAGGACTGTCCAGACCTTCAGAGATACGCAGCACCTTGTTCCTGCACAGTAAAGGACAAAGAACATGGCCTGAAACACGACACGAAGAAATACAGTCTACGTACATCAAAATCCAGGGGGAAGAATAAACAGATCGCTCAAAGACAACTACGCTGTAAGGCCATAAGTTTTAAGACACACTGGCGTAAGATTTGTCTCAGCTCTTTGAGAATCAATAGGGTTTAGAGCTCGAAAGCAGGAGATCTTCCACTCCAAAACATGTAAAACATATATACATGAATGTAGGGGCATCGTCATGCTGGAACAGGTTTGGGTCTTCTAGCTCGAGTGAACATCCTATGAAGAACCACATATGGCATATAGAAAAAGCCAGGTGTCCCAATACTTTTGGCCACACCAAATAGTGTATATATATATGTCTTTAATATCTATCTTTCACCCAATATATTAATGAATGCATTACTTGCTAGCAGCAATTTAACGGTAGCCTCATTTTTCCTGAACACGTGCTCCCGATGAGTCACTTCCACCGAGTCCATGTTTATTCAGTTATGGTGTATTTGCATATCGAGGATGTTGATCCTTAACGGCCAAAGCCGCAAGTGACTGCGGTGCGGAAACACTGAAGTTCACCAGCAAGCAGGCGGCAGAAACAAACAGCTCCATATGTGAAACCGTTTATATACAAAACACGCTTCATGATTCGTCTGATTTGACTTCATTTGACTTTGGAATTTTTACGCATCACGGAACCTGGATCTTGCTAAGGTAGAGGTTTTACATGCCGAAAAAAATGTTTTATGGGACCTGGATGGAATTAACTGGAAAGCAGATCTTCTCAAAGTTGGCTTTGTGCACAGGGGCATTGTCATGGTGGAACAGGTTTGGGTCTCAAAGAGTTCAAAGAGAAACCACATGTTGCTGGTAAAGTCAGGTGTGCCAATACTTTTGGGCATACCGTGTACTGTATATAGACATTATAAGAGTTTCGAAAACAGGAACAAACCAAAGCACACAAGACCTCGTTCTCACGTGCATCACTTTTCAGTCATGAAATTAAAAGTGTTTTCTATGAAACAGGAGATTCTGAGGAAACAACATCAGCATGGAACATCTCCATAATGTGGAAACCAAATGTGTAGGTGGATCTTCAAGGGTTCGGCAGAGCCGTTAGAGCGAATAACAGCACACGACTGAGTAGCGACTGGTTCATTTATCAGGGGTGTTTTGTCAATAGCACACATGCGCACGCACGCGCACACACATGCACACACACAAGCACACACACAAGCACACACAAGGCCGTGGTGTATCATGCAGAGGAGTTTAAAATGACGTCGCACACCAACAGTAAAGGAACGGAAACGGAAAGGAAGCAACTTACTCCCAAAACTCGATGATGGGCGAGGTGGCGTTCTCTAACTCCTCGCAGGTCTTGTTCATGAAGGTGTAGTTGGAGTTGGTGCCGTTCCTGCAGGCGTCATGGCGGAAGGTCTCGATGCAGTTCTCCGTGTTCCAGTAGTTTGTGCAAGTGGACCACGGCAGTACAGCGGTGAAGGATTTTATAAGGTAATAGAAAGCCCATGCCAGGACCATGATGTAGTAGGTGTTGCAGAAGAACACGATAACCGAGGAGGCATAGCCGAGTCCTAAAACACAGAGTGAAGAAACGGAACAAGGAGACGGTTCGTTATCAGAAGATTGACAAACTGTAGGGTTTAAAAATGTGCCATAATGCAGCATTCATTCAAAACAGCACAACTTACTGAACTCCAAAAAGGAGGCGTGGCCTTTGTTTATAAATATAATAAAGGAGGTGTGGCCTGTGTTTATAGATACAGGTATTCGTCGACTTACGACCATTCGACTTTACGACCACAATCGCTAGCTGCGGCGTACGACAGTGCATACCAGCTTTAGATATAATAAAGGAGGCGTGGCCTGTGTTTATAGATATAATAAAGGAGGCGTGGCCTGTGTTTATAAATATAATAAAGGAGGTGTGGCCTGTGTTTATAGATATAATAAAGGAGGCTTGGCCTATGTTTATAGATATAATAAAGGAAGCGTGGCCTGTGTTTATAGATATAATAAAGGAGGCTTGGCCTATGTTTATAGATATAATTAAGGAGGCGTGACCTGTGTTTATAGATACAATAAAGGAGGCGTGGCCTGTGTTTACAGATATTGTAAATGAGGTGTGGCCTGTGTTTATAGACATAATAAAGGAGGCGTGGCCTGTGTTTATAGATATAATAAAGGAGGCGTGGCCTGTGTTTATAGACATAATAACGGGGGTGTGGCCTGTGTTTATAGATATAATAAAGGAGGCATGGCCTGTGTTTATGATATAATAAAGGAGGCGTGACCTGTGTTTATAGATATAATAAAGGAGGCGTGGCCTGTGTTTATAGATATAATAATAGAGTAATGGAGGTGCTGCGAGCTAAGCAGAAGAAGGTCAGACCTTTAAAGAGTGGAGCGATGTTCCACATGGCGATGCCGCCAGCTTTCATAAACTGGCCCAGAGATATTTCCAGGAAAAAAATAGGAATTCCACCGAGGAATATAAACAACAGGTAGGGAATGAGAAAGGCTCCTGTGCAGGAAAAAGAAAAAAAAAGAGAGAAAAAGAGAAATTTTTTTATCAATTATGTCAATGCAGTTAACATGTTAATAACTGTCTCGTAGATGATTCCTGATATCACGTAGCTATAAACGGAAAAATCGAGTTTTCACAGCGTTTCTGGTCACATGACACCAGGGTGATGGCTGATTATTTTCACCCCGTCTGATTTACTCCAGGTTTTATATCATTCACCTGTTTTAAATGCTCCTCTTTTTAATGTCTGGATGTAAATATAAAGTAATAAATGGATATAAAGAGATTTCTGACTCTACGAAATGCACAAAGAAACATAAAGCGATTCATGCTCCACCCCCACCCTCCTTTTTCAATGCACCAAACACAAGGACACCATTTTTTCCATATCAGGCATTTCGGTTTCAGGTCGGTTGCAGTGACGCATCGCAGCCGAGGCCGCAGCAAAAAAAAACGCCTCCAGACGAGAGATGTGAGAGTGGCTGAATTTATGTATTCATTTATTTACGCATTTGGGGCGGGAAGTGGGGCAAAAGTAGGAGGGGAAGCGGGGAGGGGCTTCAATCGTGGACCAATCGGGTGCAGTGACTAAAGCCGTAATACACACTGACCAACAAATGATACGCTGAACTTGAATGAAAGTCCTGCTGAGAGAGATGAGGCGAGACGAGAAAAAAAGAGAGAGCCCGAGAGCAGGGGAGAGAAAGAGCGAGAGAGAGAGTGTGAAAACACAACAGAAACAGAAAGATATATATGTGGCACTATTTATTTTAAAGAAAAATTAAACAGCATTGAATCAAAAATAAAAAAAAAAGGATTGGGATCGAGCCTCAAAGGCTGTACGGATCAAATCTAATGTAGACTACGGAGAGCAGGAGCGCTTGTGAATGAGCAGCCGGTTTTGCCTTTTGGAAAAAGAAAAAAAAAGAAATAAAGAGCTATTGTTTTGGGACAGAGCCCTTTTGATAAGAAGTCGAGACGGAGGCTGAGAGCGAGAGGACGTGCTGCGCAGCCATAAAAAAAAAGGTCCTGAGAGATTCCCAGCCCTAAATTCTAAATCGAGGACAGAACTGTGTGAACACTCTCTCTCTCCCTCTCTTTCTCCATCTCTCTCCCTCTCTCTCTCTCTCTCTCTCTCTCTCTCTCCAAGGTGATCCACAGCACTGACCATCTAGCTGCTTATGGCGTCCTCTGTCGCAGTCATTTTTCCTGAAGGCATAAAAAGCTGAGCGTTTATCGCGCACGTTTTTTTTCTAGGAATCGGCTAATAGCTTTTATGTACGCAGGAACACGCAGGTGTCCTCGGTGACACGAGCAACACATGAATTTGACATGATGTCACCGATATCATCCGAGTGACCTTTCCAGCTTTGAGAAAGATTAACATGGCAAGAGACGCCCAGGTCATATATTTATATTTATCTTTTGGCGTTATAGTGTATAATGCGCTTCGGAGGTTACAGGAATCAGAAAGCTGATCCGTGTAATTAGTGTTGGACCTCTGGAATAAATTCCAATCGATATTCCACTTTTGGGAGAATTTGAATCGACAGGGAAAAGCGGGCGTGACGCGTGTCCAGGCAGGTACGGTACAGTCAAAGCAAACCGAACAGGCCAAACGTGAGGGTTGTGTGAGAACTGTGTTATTTAAACTTTAAAACGCTACCTGGGAGACTTGATTTGGGACTGCGGGACGTTTCCAAAAGCCTGTCCACTATGTACAGTAATTTACTGTGAAAAAAAAAAAAAAACGCGGCAGCACAGTTTGAGCCAACACACGGCGGTAACCTTAGCGCTCCCCCGTCAGGGGTAAAGCAAGTATTTGCGAAGAGACATTTCACCGAATCAGCGTCTGTTTTTTTTCCTCTCTATCTGGCAGGTCTCTTTTAAATCTCTTCTTGTTTTAAAAGAATTGATGCTCTCAGTGTTATTTTCCCACCGGCTTGTTCTCTGTGCCCTTTTGTGCCCACTGTAGGGGGCAAACCAAGCCAGATGGCTTCGCATCTATCCAAAGTGCCAGGCAACGAAAGCAAATGGTCCTGTTCGGGTGCTAAAAGAAATGGAAACCCGAGCACATGGACAACATTCAGAGCCTTGACCTTTCAGCCGCCGCGGGATAGCGCCAACCGGTGGAGGTACACGGGTCTAAGTAAAATCAGCAAAGGATCCTGTGACATGTTGGTATAAAAATGTCCATAGGGTAAAGATATTGTCTTTCGAAGGTCATCTATGTAAAGAAGTATAATCAAATCTGCGAGCGACATTCAGGCTAAAAAGTTACAAATAGCGATACTACAGCGAAATACGAAAACAATATCTCGACCCGTCAGTCACCGGTAGCCGAGCTTTCAATTATACACTCTCGCTTTTTAAACGAATTTGCTATTCAAAAGAAACACACACGTGTAGGAAACTCATATCGACATGCTTATTACGTGGCGTAGGAAAAGCACACCGCACGGCTTTGATTCGGCTTTCCCGCCCTTTTCCATTCCTGATCCCCCCGTTTTAATATCGGATCGAACCAAACTTTTCTCGAGGTTAAAGAGGAAATAAACGAGTAAAACTAGGACTAAATCCCGCAGATGTAAATGTCAATGAATAAAAACAAAGCAGAGAGTTGGAGATCTGCAGATTTGCTTCTCTTTTTTCCGCGAACTCTCCGGTTTACTCCTGATGAAGGTGTGTGCTGAAACGTTTGTAATCCGATGTTACAACATCTATAGGCTCTGATAACACCAGCGGCACAAACAAAAATAACCAAACAAAACCATATTAATAGAGGGATTAAAGTGTGTTCGAATAACAGCTCCAAATATTAACGTACAGAACAACCATGAGGCGTAAAAACACGTCGGGGCACAGCTTCAAGAGGAAGTTAATCATTTTCATGTAACGGCACGTCCTGAACTGGTTTATACGATCGATGAATAAAAAATCACAAATCACTTTCTTTCTTTCTCTCTCTCTCTGTCTGTCTCTCTCTCTCTCTTTTTCTTCCTCTCTCTCTCTCTCTCTCTCTCTCTCTCTCTCCGTCTTACACGTCACTGAGAAAAATGTAGTGTAACAGATACACTCACGCTGGAGACTCCTTCCACACTCTGAATCCATTCACCCTCAGATTGATTGCACCGATCAGCCGTCATACAAATAAGTTGCTATAGAAACTATGACGTATTAGAAGACGCGAGTTCGTACGGACCCGGCGCTCAAAACAAATTCAACAGGACTGCGGTATAAACCCGCGTAGCTAAAGGGTGAAACAAACTCTAGAAACTATAAACATCTAATTATAACGAACGCAAATTTATACACGATGTGGCCAAAAGTTTGCGGACACCTGACCATATTATAAATATACATTTCGTAATTTGGTCCTAAATTACTGTTACACCCTCCATTAGATTTCGGTTAGTGTATTTGTGCAGATTCATTCAGACAGTTAGTGAAGTCAGGTACTGACTGATGAAGGTGAAGGTGAGCTGAGAAGAAATCTCAGGGTCAGGGTTTCTAGCTCTATAGCAGGTCTCTGAAGATCTGCTCCAACACATTTAAAGCGTATCTTCATGGGGGCTGGACTTTTTTTGGGGGGTTTGTAGTTTAAATGAGGGAAAAATTCAATCCTGCAACATCCTAAACCATTGTGTTCCTCTAACAGTTTGGGAAAGAACCAGCTATGTAAATGTAAATAAGCCTGAAGACACAAAATTAGCGTTTACAGTATGTACATGCTACAACTATACACGCTGTTCTGATTGATAAATACCAAGACGACGCCACGGTGACGAGCAACGGTGCAGCCGCTATAAGACCAAAAGTATTGGGACACAAAATTCTCCCTGCATACGTGGTCCTTTCTCAAAAAAAGTTGGTGTTTCTCGATGTGGTAGCATGGGATTTTCTCCTACGCTTGAACATTGGAGACCCAAACCTGTTCTGCTCCTGCGCACATATCGAGATCTCGAGTGGCCGGTGATAGAACTTTGACTTGGAACGCTGATGTATTCGTGATGCTGTTCTTTGCTGACTCGTGTAAAGTGTGTAAAGTGATTGACACCACACCTGGATCTGGTGCGTTCGAGAAGATAAAGGTGCACTCAGGTTCGTCTGGTGCTTATCCTTTAACCAGAAACCTGTGTGTGTGTGTGTGTGTGTGTGTGTGTGTGTGTGTGTGTGTGTGTGTGTGTGAGTGTGTATGCATGTGAGACACGATTACACTCCAACTACAACCTAACTATAACTTAATGGTGGACGAGTGCAGTTTGGGCACGACTCTTAGCTCTACACCTGTTATCCACAGCATATTAAGTTGCAGCTGGAAACTGACGTGGAAGTCAGAGGCTCCTGGAAGATGATGTAGATCACTGCTGGGGGTCTCAGTAAAAGGATATGTATGTGTATATATTTATATATATATAAAAACTCACCTCCACCATTCTTGTAGCAGAGGTAAGGGAACCTCCACACGTTCCCCAGTCCGACGGCGAAGCCCACGCAAGACATGATGAAGTCCATCTGCCTGGTCCATGTCTCTCTCTCAGGCTGGATGCGCTTCTTCTCGCCGCTAGCATCTACAAGATTGCTGTTGGAGGCCTGGTGATGGTTCTCGTTCACCACCTCGCAGGTGTCCGTCCCCAAGTCAATGGCACAGCCGTTCTCACCAGACACACTCGTCTCGCTTTTCTCCATCCTAAACACAAACGTACACACTCACTCAACACAATCAGACCTCGAGCCAGAAGGGAACCACAAATAAAAAATAAATAAAAATAATAAATCAGTCAATGCCTCCTCTGGGATTGTGGAAATAATCCCAAAAAAATCTCTTTGTTCCTTTTTTGTTTTCATTGTGTTTTTATTTGTATGGCTCGAGTCCTGGACTGACACACACAAAATGTCCTATTGTTGTTCTTGTCTGCATTAAAAAAAAAACTGGTAAAGGGTTAACAGGATCTGGTCCTCTGCCTTTCTTTAGAATATCCCTTATAATAAAGGCTTATTTCTGAAGATCAGGTCTTGTTATTTCATATATATACATATATTCATATTTCTTTTTTTTTTTTTTTAAAAGGCTCACTGATAGCCTTCTTGGAGGAGATGTTTGTCCCAATATATATATAATATTCTATAATTAAGGATTAAACGTGAGTAATAAAGACGCGGGTCGCGCGGAACGGAAAACAAAAAACGTTGGAAAAAATCAAGAGGAGAAAAAAAGGGCACCTTCAAAAACAATCCACGAAACACTTGAAGGTGAGTCTGAAGAATCGCATCGCCTTGTATCTCTCGAAGAGGAGGCGACTGTCGGGTCGGGAAAAAAACCAGAGAGAAAAAAGGAAAGCAGCCGGTCAATGTACAGGAATTACATTCACCGATACACGGAACAAATTCCCTGCCTGCGACTACACCATCATCTCCACTGCGCTCCTGAGATCCGCCTGCGTGCACGAATAACAAGTGTAACGGTACCCTGTGTGTGTGTGTGTGTGTGTGTGTGTGTGTGTGTATGTGTGTGTGTGTGTGTGTGTGTGTGTGTGTGTGTGTGTGTGTGTGTGTGTGTGTGTATAGGCGGTGTCCGTCTCCAGCGCTCTCTGTCCCCGTGTCCGCAGGCGCTCGGAGCGTTAAGTGCGCGCGTCACTCTGAGCTCCACCAAACTCCTGCAGATCCTACAGACATCAGTGTGGAAGGCCAAAAGGAGCACAAACACGGCCAGATCTGCACCACTGCTACTGCTCAGTAGTACCACACATCAGTAGAAGACAGGAGGTACTACTGCTCCGAGTTTTTATTCCTAGTTTCATTTTTTTATTTCCCTTCGATCGACTTTTATAATACAAAAGGCGTAAAGTTCAGCTGATATAAAATATAATACTACATAATATCTATCTATCTATCTATCTATCTATCTATCTATCTGTCTGTCTGTCTGTCTGTCTGTCTGTCTGTCTGTCTGTCTGTCTATCTGTCTGTCTGCCTATCTATCTATCTATCTATCTATCTATCTATCTGTCTGTCTGTCTGTCTGTCTGTCTGTCTGTCTGTCTGTCTGTCTGTCTGTCTGTCTGTCTGTTTGTCTCTGTCCATCTATCTATCTATCTGTCTGTCTGTCTGTCTGTCTGTCTGTCTGTCCGTCCGTCCGTCCGTCCGTCTCTGTCCATCTATCTATCTATCTATCTATCTATCTGTCTGTCTGTCTGTCTGTCTGTCTGTCTGTCTGTCTGTCTTTCTGTCTGTCTGTCTGTCCATCTCTTTGTTCCTTTTTTTTTTCATTTTGTTTTTATTTGTATGGCTCGAGTCCTGTACTGACACAAACAAAAGTCCTTCTGTTCTTCTTCTTGTCTGCATTAAAATAAAAACCTGTTAAAGGGTTAACAGGATCTGGTCCTCTGCCTTTCTTTAGAATATCCCTTATAATAAAGGCTTATTTCTGAAGATCAGGTCTTGTTATTTCAAATATATATTTATATTTCTTTTTTTGTCCATCTATCTATCTATCTATCTATCTATCTATCTATCTATCTGTCTGTCTGTCTGTCTGTCTGTCTGTCTGTCTGTCTGTCTGTCTGTCTGTCTCCATGTATGTTTCTATCTATCATCTATCTATGCGTATAATAATAAATAAAAATTGTAATTGGCAATGTATTTATTTGTAAAATAACAATGATTATGAGTTTGCCTTTCTATATTCTTTCATTCAAATGTTCAGGCTGTTATTTTGGACATTTTGCTCTCAGAGGTAAATTATCTCAGCAAAAGTTTGTGGACGCCTGACCATAATATTGACGTGTTTTCAACCAGCACTATTCTGAGCAGCTGATGCATGAGGAAAATAAAGAAAAAGAGAAGGTTGGATGGTGTGGAGATGGTGAAGCAGGAAGTGGACACAGCTGTATAAACACAGCTGTTTGCCCTCGACATCTTTGATGACTAAAAAAACCCCACCAATAACAGGTATTACACAATATCTCTGTACTTACAATACAAATAGAGTTTCCTGTTTTCATTTCTGTTATAGGAACTAAAAAAAATCTTTCTGTCACTACAAAGTGTGAAATCCTACATATTAATAGAAAAACAGCACAAGCTGTGCTGGATCACATTCAACAAAAACCCACCAAATCTCAAAAAATATTTCATAAGACCAATAAAAAAACCATTTTGAGTGAATTGTTGGCCTTCTAGAAAGAGTGTTAATTTACTGTATCTGTTTTCGGGGATCCTTTTGCTTTAATTACTGCTTCAATTGGGCGTGGAGGAGATCACTCTGTGGCATGGAGGAGATCAGTCTGTGGCATGGAGGTGATCAGTCTGTGGCATGGAGGAGATCAGTCTGTGGCATGGAGGTGATCAGTCTGTGGCATGGAGGTGATCAGTCTGTGGCATGGAGGAGATCAGTCTGTGGCATGGAGGAGATCAGTCTGTGGCATGGAGGAGATCAGTCTGTGGCATGGAGGAGATCAGACAGTGGCATGGAGGAGATCAGACTGTGGCATGGAGGTGATGAGTCTGTGGCATGGAGGAGATCAGTCTGTGGCATGGAGGTGATCAGTCTGTGGCATGAAGGAGATCAGACTGTGGCATGGAGGCGATCAGTCTGTGGCACTGCTGAGGTGGTGTGGAAGCCCAGATTTCTTTAACAGTGGCCTTCAGCTCATTTGCATTTTTTGGTCTTGTTTCTCATTTTCCTCTTGACAATACACCAGAGATTCTCTATTGGGTTCAGTTCTGGTGAATTTGCTGGTCAGTCAATCACACCAACACCATGGACATTTAACCAACTTTTGGTGCTTTTGGTGTGGGCAGGTGGCAAATCCTGCTGGAAAATAAAATCAGCATCTCCATAAAGCTGGTCAGCAGAGGGAAGCATGAACTGCTTTAAAACTTCCTGGTAGACGGCTGTGCTGATCTTGGACCTGATAAAACACAGTGGACCAACACCAGCAATCTCCTCAATTTCCTGAATGTGCTTTGTTTCACTTTTTTCTACCACACTTAAAATATATCAGTCTGTGTATATACGAGTTTGACTTTTAGTATTGAATTACTAAAATAAATAGTATTAAATAAATAAAAACTTTTTAGTGATATTGTAATTTATTGAGACGCCCCTGTATAAATATATAATAGTAGGTTCTGTTTTTCACCACTGTGTCAAAACAGCTTTCTGCCAATCACTTGTAAATGTCATGTTCTGATCCTCATGTTACTGTATGTTGCTGATTTTAGTCTCGAGGTGTCGGATCAGTACTATTCGGTTTAACCACCAAGTAATATGTTGCGTCCTGTGGCTCTGTTACCAGATCTGTGGAACGTGCTGAACCCCAGTCAGCCATAAATATTCATTTTAATGTGCCTCTGACTCACAGGTCATGTGTAACACATTCACCGAGTACGTGTCCTGACTCCGACGCAGTGCTTCACTGTAGTCTATAAAAAGACCTTCTCACTGCCAACTTTTGCAACTGTATTCTAAATTTATATATATAAAAAAAATAAGTATTTGAACACCCTGCTATTTTGCAAGTTCTCCCACTTAGAAATCATGGAGGGGTCTGAAATTGTCATCGTAGGTGCATGTCCAATTGCCCAGCAGCTTGGTGAAAAAAGGTCCACTGTTGGAGCAATCATTAGAAAATGGAAGAAGCTACAGTTGTGTTCAAAATTATTCAACCCCCACTGAAATTGATTGTTTTGGTCGGTTTGACATTGATTATGATCATTCAGTCATCCTGCTTACAATTAAATCAAAGAGGCACATGTAGGTCAGACAAATATAACATAACATTTATAATGAAATAACCACAAATGTCTTTTCTGAGCTCACATCATTATCAGTTTTATTCAACCCCCAAGTGACATTCAATCTTAGTACTTAGTACAACATCCTTTTACAGTTATAACAGCTTTTAAACGTGAAGCATAGCTTGACACAAGTGTCTTGCAGCGATCTACGGGTATCTTCGCCCATTCATCATGGGCAAAAGCCTCCAGTTCAGTCACATTCGTAGGCTTGCGCACTGCAACTGCTTTCTTTAAGTCCCACCAGAGGTTCTCATTCGGATTTAAGTCTGGTGACTGCGATGGCCACTTCAAAATGTTCCAGCCTTTAATCTGCAACCATGCTCTAGTGGATTTGGAGGTTTGCTTGGGATCATTGTCCTGTTGAAAGGTCCAACGTCTTCCAAGCCTCAGGTTTGTGACGGACTGCATCACATTGTCATCCAATATCTCCTGGTACTGAAGAGAATTCATGGTACCTTGCACACGCTGAAGCTTCCCAGTACCTGCAGAAGCAAAACAGCCCCAAAGCATGATTGACCCCCCGCCATGCTTCACAGTAGGCAAGGTGTTCTTTTCTTGTTCTTCCTCCTCCAAACATAGCGTTGATCCATGGGCCCAAACAGTTCTAATTTTGTTTCATCAGTCCACAGAACACTATCCCAAAACTTCTGTGGTTTGTCCACATGACTTTTGGCATACTGCAGTCGACTCTTCTTATTCTTTGGGGACAGCAAGGGGGTGCGCCTGGGAGTTCTGGCATGGAGGCCTTCATTACGCAGGGTGCGCCGTATTGTCTGAGCAGAAACTTCAGTACCCACATCTGACAAATCTTTTCTCAGTTCCTCAGCAGTCAAACGGGGACTTTTCTCCACTCTACGCTTCAGGTAGCGCACAGCAGTCGAAGTCAGCATCTTCTTTCTGCCACGACCAGGTAGCGTTTCAACAGTGCCCTTTGCCTTGAATTTGCGAATGATGCTTCCTATGGTGTCTCTTGGTATGTTTAACATCTTTGCAATCTTCTTATAGCCATTGCCCTTCCTGTGAAGAGTAATCACCTGTTCTCTTGTCTTCCTGGACCATTCTCTTGACCTCACCATGTTTGTAACCACACCAGTAAATGTCTAGAAGGAGCTGAGTATCACAGTCATTTTAAAGCTGCCTAATTGGTGCTTATTAGGCTTTATTGCTGCTCCCTGATATCCAATGATATGTTTTCAATACCTGATTGAAAACACTTCATTGAACCTCTGTTCTTCAGAGTGGTAGTCTTTAAGGGGTTGAATAATTATGTCAATGAAGAATTCACAAAAGAAACATTTACTACTGTATTACAAAACTAATTGATGTAATTTTAGTTGCATATGGTTCTTTAAGAAGTCCTTGTAGGATTTCATTCTGAATACAATTACAAATGTACACTAAATTCCCTAAAACCATTTACAGCATTGGGGGTTGAATAATTTTGAACACAACTGTATACATGACTGTCAATCTCCCTCGGACTTAGGCTTCATGTAAGATCTCACCTTGTGGGGTCTCAGTGATCCTAAGGAAGGTGAGAAATCAGCCCAGAACTACACGGGAGGAGCTGGTCAATGACCTGAAAAGAGCTGGGACCACCGTTTCCAAGGTCACTATTGGTAATACACTAAGACGTCATGGTTTGAAATCATGCATGGCACGGAAGGTTCCCCTGCTTAAACCAGCACATGTCCAGGCACGTCTTAAGTTTGCCAATGACCATTTGGATGATCCAGAGGAGTCATGGGAGAAAGTCATGTGGTCAGATGAGACCAAAATAGAACTTTTGGGTCATAATTCCACTAAACGTTTTTGGAGGAAGAATGATGAGTACCATCACAAGAACACCATCCCTACTGTGAAGCATGGGGGTGGTAGCATCATGCTTTGGGGGTGTTTTTCTGCATATGGGACAGGGCGACTGCACTGTATTAGGGAGAGGATGACCGGGGCCATGTGTTGCGAGATTTTGGGGAACAACCTCCTTTCCTCAGTTAGAGCATTGAAGATGGGTCGAGGCTGGGTCTTCCAACATGACAATGACCCGAAGCACACAGCCTGGATAACCAAGGAGTGGCTCTGTAAGAAGCATATCAAGGTTCTGGTGTGGCCTAGCCAGTCTCCAGACCCAAACCCAATAGAGAATCTTTGGAGGGAGCTCAAACTCTGTGTTTCTCAGCGACAGGCCAGAAACCTGAATGATCTAGAGAAGATCTGTGTGGAGGAGTGGGCCAAAATCCCTCCTGCAGTGTGTGTAAACCTGGTGAAAAACTACAGGAAACGTTTGACCTCTGTAATTGCAAACAAAGGCTCCTGTACCAAATATTAACATTGACTTTCTCATGTGTTTAAATACTTATTTGTCATACAAATAAATAGGTAAAAAATCATACATTGTGATTTTTGGATTTTTTTTTTAGATTATGTCTCTCACAGTGGACATGCACCTACGATGACAATTTCAGACCCCTCCATGATTTCTAAGTGGGAGAACTTGCAAAATAGCAGGGTGTTCAAATACTTATCTTCCTTACTGTATATATAAAGGTCATTCTAGGTCATTTTATTTAAAAGACCGTATATCAGTTGTGTGTATAGTAACATGTCAGTAAATGGCATTTTCAGTGATGGACACTTACAAAGATGGAGGTTGGCTGAAAAATGAAATTTGTAAACATTGGTGTGAATATTAATCTAAAATAAATACATACATCTTGCGCATATTCCCAATTTTCATTTTTGATTTACAGATTTATACTGAGCCGTATATAGGATATAGAAGTACATACATGTATATATCCTACTGTAATTATTGAAATTTCTTTATCTGTCTGTCTGTCTGTCTGTCTGTCTGTAGATAACTAACTGACTATATACTCATATTGCCCAAAATTGTGGCTTGAACCCTGGCGTTTTAAACTGTTGGTAAGACTATAACTAAATAAACACTACTACATTTTATATTGACTTTTCTTTTTATGGAAATGGATCCAGTTTGGATTACTTTCACAGGAGTGGCAGCGTTTATCTAAGATCGAACTTCCAAAAAAAACACCGCAGGCGTCACAGAAATTGGACAGCATTCGAATCCGAATCCGGGACAAATGAATGACACCATGAAGCAACGCGATGATCACATCAACCTCACACACAAACATGGCAGAGATTTATAACTCCTGTTCCACTGAGAACCAGATGGCCAGATGCTCCGAGTAATGAAAGCGATACTCCATTTAACACTCCACGGATTATTAAGTAAATATACATGGACTTTAGTCTATATTTTACTCGTACACAACGTCCTCGTACTGTCCAGGCCCGAGAGAACAACCAGCAGAGATCAAATCCATATGTGCAGCTATAAACTGTAGGCATGCTGGAATTGACCTATGGGAGGGTTATACAGTGAAGGGGAGGACTGATGGAAAATGTTTAGCAGGAGACTGAAATCTTACCTCTTTGTACAAGTCTTGAATTCACACAATCTTTAACCTTTTTCCCTCTCTCTTTCTCTTGATCTCTCTCTCTCTCGATCTCTCTCTCGATCGCTGTATGTCTCTAACACACACAAGACCGTAAATTTAAAGTTATTAAAGTTAAAGTTATTCAGTGCAGTATCAAACAAAGCAACCTATGGTGATTAGAAACACTATTCATTGAAGTATAAAACATTTTTTTTTTATCAAGTTTTGAGCAACAAGGTTAGAAATAAAAATAAAATTAAAAATTAAAAAAATTTAAAATAATAAAAATAAAAAATCCCTGTAGTGCAAAAAATAAATAAATAAATGCAAAATTGTGCAGGAGGTGTAAAGAGGACCTGAAAATAAATTTGAGTAAAAGCTGACTGTAAAATAAGCATTCGGTAGACTTAAAAATTCAGAGCTGACTGTGATTTGATGCACCTCTCATTTTTAGAGAGATTTTTTAGGCGGTCAGTTAATTGAGGAAGGTCCCCTTTTCTCTTGGGCCTTAAAGAACCTTCGCTTGCAAGTTATTGCACTTTTTTCATGTTTGGTATGGATATTAGATTAGATTAGATTGGATTACATTTACAGAGACAATGAAATTAAGTTAGCATCTAACCAGAAGTGCATAAGTGTCTTATTTACAATAAATAACAGTAGATAAATGGTGTATGAGGTTCTTATATACAGGGATGATGGTGATTAATGTACAGAAGGTGCAGTAGATAATAATATATAATAATATACAATATACTGTAAAAAGATTATACATAGACATCAGAAGATAATATACTCAGATGACATGATATAGTTATGTACAAGTGTAAATGTACAGTATGTATTCAAATTATATATATATATATATATATAGACAAAAGTTTATGGACACATGACCATGAGATTAGTATGTGCTTTTTGAATTCCAGATTTAATCCCCATTTTCTGCTATAACAACCTCCCCTCATTTAAGAACCATGTTTCTAGATTTTTTGATGAGATCTTCCACTCCAGCCCATATAAAGCAGATCTTCATGGAGCTGGCTTTCTGCACTGGGGCAGTGTCCTGCTGGAACAAGTTTGGGAAAAACCACATATGGCTGGGAAAGTCAGGGGTTCCAATACTTTTGTCAATATACTGTATAAATAAATAGATACATACAAACAAACAAACAAACAAATATGGATAGATAGATAGATAGATAGATAGATAGATAGATAGATAGATAGATAGATAGATAGATAGATAGACAGACAGACAGACAGACAGACAGACAGACAGACTGTTAGAAAGTTTTCCTATCTAGCTCAAATGACCAAATAAGGATTCTCACTATCTGGTGTGCGCTGATTAGGGGATTGTACCCGCCGCAGGGTGTCAGTAAAATGCAGAATGCATGCCACGGCTCCGTATTCTGGCTTTTTATACTCTCGATGGGGGGACGGCGGTGCACTGTGATGTCATAGATAGCTTGTCATTGCTTGGTAAACTGTATATCTGCCTCTAGTGGTGAAGCATGGAAATACAACTAAATAGGAATCCTTTCTTACACAGACAGACAGACAGACAGATAGATAGATAGATAGATAGATAGATAGATAGATAGAGAGATAGACAGATAGATAGATAGATAGATAGATAGATAGATAGATAGATAGATAGATAGACAGACAGACAGACAGACAGACAGACAGAGAGATAGATAGATAGATAGATAGATAGATAGATAGATAGATAGATAGATAGATAGATAGATATTATGTCGTATTATATTTTATATCAGCTGAACTTTACGCCTTTTGTATTATAAAAGTCGATCGAAGGGAAATAAAAAATGAAACTAGGAATAAAAACTCGGAGCAGTAGTACCTCCTGTCTTCTACGGTGTGGTACTACTGAGCAGTAGCAGTGGTGCAGATCTGGCCGTGTTTGTGCTCCTTTTGGCCTTCCACACTGATGTCTGTAGGATCTGCAGGGGGTTGGTGGAGCTCAGGGTGACGCACGCATAAAAAACTACAGATTTTTTATAGAAACCTACTTTAGAAAGTATAAGTACACAAAAAAACATTGTAATTGTGATGCTGGAACTGGTTTGGGTCTCCTGGAAAATCTCTTATTAGCAGAAAATCCAAAGATGTCCTATACAATTGTGTTCCACATGATAATCTCCACAAACACACTGCAAAATCTAGTGGAAATGTGAAACGGGACGGTCAAAAAGAAGCACATAACAATCTCATGGTCGGGTGTCCATAAACATTTGGCCGCATTGTGTACTTAAAACCAAATCAAGTGATTAATAACAAAGACAGAAGAGTACAGACCACATTGGAGATCAAATTTATCATCCCAAATGTCTTACCTTCATTTTATAAAAATGGTTTGTGTGTATGAGTATAAATGTGTATGAGTGTGTGTGTGTGTGTGTGTGTGACTGACTCATCATGTGTGTGTGTTACAGTTTGCAGTGACTGCATGTGGCACTTAAAGCTGATTCTACTCCTCAGGCATGGACCTCAGAGCAGAAGGTGGCATCAAGGATCATTTGTATCTTTTTCTGGATTCCAAAGTAACAAAACCCTAAATAATCAAAACCTTGAGTAATCAGAACCCTGAGTAATCAGAACCCTGAGTAACCCATGAGGTTCCCAAAACTGGTGTCTCTGGGGTGACTTGATCGAGAGGAACCCATGGTCTCTCCTTCCATTTTTGTTTGCTACTCAGACTATGATTTTCAGTTTCACTTCATCAATAAAAACAGATGACGTCTGTTAGTTCCTCATCATCGTGGCGTGCGTCTGACTCGGTAAAAAGAACAGAGGTCAAGAAAACAAGGACAAAAAAAAACAAAGTGCTGAATTTAGTGATGTTATAAATACGATACTGAACCTCTGGGAGCCATAAAGTAACATTTTTTATGACAATCTGGATCTGAATCATGAAGCGCTGAAGACCTGTCAGGCTTTTTTTGTGCTAAAGGTCAGGGACACTGTGCAGCGGTGGACGACTTTAAAACTTTTAGTCAGTAATTACTCAACTCGACGTTCAGACCATGCGGAGAAATATCATCTGTCAATTACAGTATACTTTTCCACATCTTTTTCCAGTTTTAGATTCTAAATAGTTTGTTTGATTGATTAAAACTCATAGATTTTTACAGCTAAATATTATTTACTGACTCTCAGCTGTATAACGAGATTGACGTTAAACGCTGCTTCCATCTAGTGGCGGAACTTGTGTACTGCATGTAATTAATTTTGCCAACCCGAGTGTCAATTAAATACAATAAAGACAATTAAGCACGTTTTATAGAATAAACACAACCTATACTGCAAATATAAACAATATATAATATAACAATACCGCGCACCAGGCAGGTTTTATGTTTAAAAAAATAGATTAAATGAAAAAGGGGGGAATAAGTAATCATGACTTAATGGACCAGGAATGTGCATCAACAAAAAAGACCCTACATACCTGTTTTATTCTAATAACAAGTCACAAACGTGACCAAATCCTGGTTTTATTTAAAAAGACATGAGTCTGCTGACCAACATGCTGCGTTAACAAACAATTATTAAACAATAACCATAACGTTGTAATATAATTTTTTTTCCCTTGTTTACGTCACAGTACTTAGGGGGAAGTATTAATTGTATTCATGGGCGTAAATTCTGGGGGGGCGGAGGGGACATCCACCCCCCCCCCCCCCCCCCCCCCATCCGAGGGTTGTCCCCCCAAAAAAAATTATTTGAAAAATATCGCACTTTCTATTGTGAAAAATATATGTATGTATACCTAAATAATTGTGTAAGTAGAATCCAAGCCCCGCCCCCCGCAAAAATGACTTTAGAAACAGTTGAGTCCCGTCCCCCCCTCCTCACAGTGGTTTGACCCACTGCCTGCGTTCCCATTTCATCTCACCTGCTCTACACACACGAGTCAGGTGTGTGTTCATCTCACCCACTCTACACACACGAGTCAGGTGTGTGTTCATCTCACCTGCTCTACACACACGAGTCAGGTGTGTGTTCATCTCACCTACTCTACACACACGAGTCAGGTGTGTGTTCATCTCACCTGCTCTACACACACGAGTCAGGTGTGTGTTCATCTCACCTACTCTACACACACGAGTCAGGTGTGTGTTCATTTCACCTACTCTACACACACGAGTCAGGTGTGTGTTCATCTCACCTACTCTACACACACGAGTCAGGTGTGTGTTCATCTCACCTACTCTACACACACGAGTCAGGTGTGTGTTCATTTCACCTACTCTACACACACGAGTCAGGTGTGTGTTCATTTCACCTGCTCTACACACACGAGTCAGGTGTGTGTTCATCTCACCTGCTCTACACACACGAGTCAGGTGTGTGTTCATTTCACCTACTCTACACACACGAGTCAGGTGTGTGTTCATTTCACCTACTCTACACACACGAGTCAGGTGTGTGTTCATCTCACCTGCTCTACACACACGAGTCAGGTGTGTGTTCATCTCACCTACTCTACACACACGAGTCAGGTGTGTGTTCATTTCACCTACTCTACACACACGAGTCAGGTGTGTGTTCATCTCACCTGCTCTACACACACGAGTCAGGTGTGTGTTCATCTCACCTACTCTACACACACGAGTCAGGTGTGTGTCTGCGCCTCAATTAATGTTCAACTCCATTAACTAGGGAATTTTATTCACCTAAAATAAAGCGATTCTCTATAATGTAGTTGATTTAGACTCATTCCTAAATTAGTTGCGGCAAAAATGCTGATTAATGATGTAATTTTCCATGAGTCTGCTCTATTAGTGATTAAAATATCACTTATATAGTGAACGTTAGCTTGTGTACAGTAGCTTGTAGCATAGTGCACTGACACTAACACGCCATAGCCTTTTCCCATGCAGTGGTATAATATTAATTTTACATTAACACACAATTAGCATATTGTTTATCTGTGCATTTACTAAATGAGCACTGTGCTACATCTAAACTGAGCCCACTGTATTTTTTTTGTTATAATCAATTTATATTCTGTTCTTAAGTGTGTTAATTAATTTGTAAATAAAATGTTAAACCTTTTTTTAATTCCTTGTTTTTATTGTTGTGATTATTTTTTTATGATAGTTTTACTTTATTTATGTAAAGCAGTTTGAATTACTATTGTGATTGATGCAGTCTCCGTGCTACAATAATAATGATAGAAACAAAGTGTTTCACTGTGGGGACACGGTGTCTTTAGACTGTAAGTACAATTTGTATTATTTGTGTCCCCCTTCAAAAATTGCTCATGAGAAATTTTATATTCATTGTCCCCCCCTACTGTTAAATGGAATTTACGCCCATGGGTGACGCCCTGGTGAGAAGCACCAAGAAAGCTGTGTCTTGCCTACAGTCAAGCACAGTGGTGGTGGTGGTAGCATCATGGTCTGGGGCTGCATGAGAGCTGCTGGTACTGAGGAGCTGAGGTTCATTGAGGGAAACATGAATTCTAACATGTATTGTGACATTTTAAAGCAGAACATGATGAAGTCTCTTCAGAAAGTGGGCCGAACAGCAGTTTTCCAATATAATAACGACCCCAAACACACCACTAAGATAAAAACTGCCTTGCTGAGGAAGCTGACGGTGAAGGTGATGGAGTGGCCAAGTATGTCTCAAGACCTGAACCCTATTGAGAACCTGTGGTGATCCTCAAGCGGAAAGTGAAGGAGCGCCATGTGTGTAACATCCAGCAGCTCCGTGACATCATTATTGAGGAGTGGAAGCCGATCCCAGCAACAACCTGTGCAGCTCTGGTGAATCCCAGACCCAGGAGGATTAATTTAAAGTCATATTCATAAATTCTTTTAAATATTAATCGCTAGCTTGCAAACATCAGCTGACCTGACAGGATTTGTATTTTTATGTATGTTTATAAAGGTTTCTGAACTCTATGACATGTACAACATAATAACATAATATTTAACATAATATTTATGAGCCATTTGAATAAATGCTCAATCTAAAAGTATTTCTGTGTGTGTGTGTGTGTGTGTGTGTGTGTGTGTGTGTGTGTGTGTGTGTGTGTAGCTCCTGAGCTTCTACAAGAGAAGACATATAGTAAAGAAGTAGACTTGTGGGCCATGGGAGTGATTTCATTTATTTTGTAAGTAGAAATATATATAAAATATTGTATTTCAGATGATATGTGATATAAATTTATTAGAGATAAACTGAGTATAAATACATAGTTGATTTTAATGTCAGTAATACAGTATACAGACAAAAGTATGGACACCTGACCATAAGACATGGTCTTTCCTTCCACATTTAGTCCCCATTTGCTGTTACAATAACCTCCGATCTTCTGGAAAGATGTTCCACTAGATTTAGGAGTGTGTTTGTGGAGATTTGTGGAGATTCCTTCAGCTACAAGGGTGTAAGTAAACCAAGGAGGCCTGGGATACAGGAACATTGTCATGCTGGAACAGGTTTGAGTTTCATAGTTCATATGAAGTGAAAATTGCTACTGCATCATAAAATACGTCCTACACAATTGTATGTTAATTTGTGGTACCAGTTTGGTTGGAAAAAGAAAAACACAATTGGCTCGAAAATCAGGTGTTCTGACTTTTGGAAACATAGTACATCCATAATAACCGTATAACTTCAGATCTAGATTAGATTAAGATTATGTCAGGGTCATAAACATCCATCATCTATGTCTCATCATAGAAGAGTATTAGAACTTACAAACACACCTCTGTACACAAAGCATGACCTATAAATAAAGACAGTTTCCTCATGTAGGATTGAAAGAACTTAACTGCCCAGGCCTCCTCAACAAGCATCAATTCCTGGCCTCACTAGTGATCTTGTGGCTAAATGAACACACATCCTTACAGCCACGCCTCAAAATCTTGTGGATAGCCTTCCCAGAAGAGAGGAGGTTGTTATAACAGGAAAGAAAGGGCTGTAGTTTTGGACGTTGACGTACTGCAATGGTGTATCATGTATCTTGTATCTCTCCAGGCTGTGTGGGTATCCTCCATTCTACGATGATAACGACACCGAACTCTACAAACAGATCATAGAAGCAAAGGTTGAGTTCGACTCGCCGTATTGGGACGACATCTCAGATTCAGGTACATGCAAAACACAGACTTATTTATAAACCTAATTACACTTCATAGCAAAAGTATTGGGACACCAGACCCAAAAGATGGTGCACTTCATCTTCATTGACCTTGTTCGTGTGTATTACTCTCTTCTTCTCTTATGAGCCCTTCTCCAAAAATGAGCTAATCAAAGAAAAGTGGATAGTGAGCGCCGAGTGTTTAATACGGAGTGGACAACAAAATTGTTTTTTACTGAGGGCCGATCAAAGCCCCTCACAGATTCAGGTTAATTGACCAACACCTCGGATCTATCCTGAGAATTGCCACAACAAAACTTACTCCAGACTTTGATAAACTCTAATAATGATAATCTCTAATGTAATTTATATATATATATATATATATATATATATATATATATATATATATATATATATATATATATATATATATACAGTACAGACCAAAAGTTTGGACACGCCTTCTCATTCAAAGCGTTTTCTTTATTTTCATGACTATGAAAATTGTAGATTCACACTGAAGGCATCAAAACTATGAATGAACACATGTGGAATTATAGATGGAATTATATACATAACAAAAAAGTGTGAAACAACTGAAAAATCTCATATTCTAGGTTCTTCAAAGTTGCCACCTTTTGCTTTGATTACTGCTTTGCACACTCTTGGCATTCTCTTGATGAGCTTCAAGAGGTAGTCACCTGAAATGGTCTTCCAACAGTCTTGAAGGAGTTCCCCGAGAGATGCTTGGCACTTGTTGGCCCTTTTGCCTTCACTCTGCGGTCCAGCTCACCCCTAAACCATCTCGATTGGGTTCAGGTCCGGTGACTGTGGAGGCCAGGTCATCTGGCGCAGCACCCCATCACTCTCCTTCTTGGTCAAATAGCCCTTGATGCCTTCAGTGTGACTCTACAATTTTCATAGTCATGAAAATAAAGAAAACTCTTTCAATGAGAAGGTGTGTCCAAACTTTTGGTCTGTACTGTATATATATATATATATATATATATATATATATATATATATATATATATATATATATATATATATACAGTATATATAAATAAATATACACACACTGGCGATCAAAATTAGAGAACAATTTATAAACAATTGAAGAATTCTGAAATAATGTCATCTTCACTGCTCAACAGTTAAAGGAGTTTTTGTCCTGTCTAGACCATGCTACCAGAACACCTTTTCCATAAAATAACTAAGGCATTAAAAAATAAAACATTTTTTTGCAGAAAACACACTGATCAAAATTAGAGAACACTTTTAGATACCCCCCAGTTATTGGTGTTAATCTGGCACCTGGTGCTAATTTCCTTGATTATCTGTCAACCCCTATTTAACTGGCAGCCTAACTTCCAGTTTCACTGACTCTGCAATGATGGGCCGTTCTAAAGTGACTGAAAGCCTCCGGCAGCAGGTTGTCCAAATGAGGGCCAAAGGGACGACCCTATCAGCCATAGCAAGACAAGTTGGTCTTCCAAATCTGTGATTTCAAGAATATTGAATCTTTACAAGATCACAAACTCATTCAAGTCCGCCAAGAAGGCTGGTCGTCCACGGAAGACAAATACAAGAGAGGACAGGATCCTGCAGAGGATCTCAATGGGCAATCGTTTCCACACTGCAGCTGGAATTGCTCACCAGTTTACCGATGAACAGGGTAAGGATCCGTCTCGTCATACAGTGTCTCGACATTTAAGAGCATTTGGACTGAAAGCCACTCTGCAGTGACCAAACCTCTCATTAGCAGAAAGAATCAAAAGGCTAGACTATACATGTTGTGTGGACAGAGGAGAACTGGTCCAAAGTTCACTTCAGTGATGAAAACAAGTTTAATTTATTTGGGTCCGATGGAAAACATTATGTTCGGGGACAAACTGGAAATCGACTGAACCCAAAGTGTGTAAAGAAGTCAGTGAAAAGTGGAGGAGGAAGTGTCATGGTTTGGGGCATGTTTTCTGAAGCAGGAGTTGGGCCTCTTATACAGCTACATGGCAGAGTGAATGCAAATGTTTATCAGAATCTTCTTCAACAACATATGGTTCCTTCCCAGCGTTCATCACCCAATCAGCCCGCAGTGTTCATGCAGGACAACGGTCCATGTCACACAGCAAAACGGGTAAAGCAGTTCGTGAAAACTGAAAACATTGAAATAATGACATGGCCTGCCCAGAGTCCTGATCTCAACCTAATAGAGAACCTCTGGAAAATCCTTGGCAACAAAGTTATGGCCAAGAAACCCACTACAGTCACTGAACTGTGGAGGAGACTGGAAGAAGAGTGGACCAAAATCACACCAGAGCAGTGTGAGAGACTGGTGCTGTCCTGTGGCCGCAGATGTGCTGAAGTCATTCAGAGCAGAGGCCTGTACACTTCCTACTAATTGCTGACTGTTGTAACCTTCAGAAAATTTTGTTGTAATCTTTTTCCATGCTATAGTCATTGTTGTTCTTTAATTTTGATCAGTGTGTTTTCTGCAAAATAATGTTTTTTTCAAATGCCTTAGATCATTTGTGGAAAAGGTGTTCTGGTAGCATGGTTTAGACAGGACAAAAACTCCTCCAACTGTTGAGCAGTGAAGATGACATTATTTCAGAATTGTTCAATTGTTTATAAATTGTTCTCTAATTTTATTCGCCAGTGTATATCTCATATCATACGCTATATGGACAAAAGTTTTTGGACACCTGAGCATAAGATAGGCTTCTTTTTTTGAACATCCCTTTCCATTTGCTGTGGAGATTTGTGGAGATTCATTCGGCCACAGGGATGTGTTTTATTGAAGTCAGATACTGATGTATGTGAGGTGAGGAGGCCTGAAGAATTAATTCATGTTGAGGGCGGTAGCAGGACGCTCAAGATCTTGATTTTGGACAGGGGAATTGTTATGCTGGAGCAGGTTTGGGTCTCATAAAGTGTTCTACACAGAATCAGCGCTGGAGGGGAATAAGTGGATAAGAAGATTTAGCTTGAAAGATCAAGTCATGTTGGGTTTCAGTGAGAAAGACATTCAATAGCATCGAAATGCCTTTTCTCAACGCTTTTGATCACCGGCCCAGCGATTTCTTTTTGCTAATCAAAACCGAGGTGATTTTAATTACCATTGAACTGACGTTTGTTGCGAGTATGTGTTGTTATTCAAGAAGAGCCAGATCTTTTATCATCCATGTTTTCAGGAAACAGATAAGATATATATATATATATATATATATATATATATATATATATATATATATATATATATATATATATGCAAAATCAGATAACGCTGTTCAGTGTTCGAAAGGTCTTTCTGGATTTATTGGTTTTATCCGGAATCTCCCGGCGAATATTAGCGATGGGAAAATACCCGTGACGGTAATTTCAACGATTTTAATTTTAATATTGTCACCTCCCTCAGGGAAAGGTGTTTTTACTCACACCCTAGATATATTTTCTGGCTTTGTTTTTCTTGCTTTTTGTTTATATTATTAGGGAGGTGGTAGTTAAGGTGTTGGACACTGGATCAGGTCACCACCAAGCTGCCACTGGGCCCTTGAGCAAGGCCCTTAACCCTAAAGTGCTCAGTTGTAGGTCGCCCTGGATAAGGGCGTCTGGAACTAATTAGTGGAAACAAAACTAGCAGTATTTAAAGCTAAACTAGTCCTCTAACAATTCAGTTTTAAATGGACATTCAGTGTTGAGGATGTAGATGAGGTTTCCTTTGGAGTCTGGTTCCGCTCAAGGTTCCTTCTTACTCGTGCCGTCTCAGTTTTTCCCTCACCACATTTTTGCTAATTAGAGACAAACTAGCAATTATAAGGAATATACATTCTTTTGTAATCGTTTTGTCTCTTCAGGGTTTCTGTGAAATCTTAACCAGTCTGTAGAAAATCGAAACTCAGGTCTTAAACGTGGTCTTCTGTGGTTGTTGTAGTTTCTTTCGTCCGCTGGTCCATATAAAATGCGCTGTATTACAAGTACAAATGAGACACGCAGCAGCCAATCAGCTTCCCGCGGAGGTAAAACGGGTCAACATGACATCTCATCGTTGTCATAGTTGCATCATTGATGGAGACTTTGATGTAAAATTGTTCCTGGCAACCGTAGACTTCAACCGTTGTAGAGAATTGTTTATATTGATTACAGTCCAAATCCATCTTCATGGTTCCTGTGTTTAACCCTCCACAGGAACCTGATGGATCTTCGGATTTCATACTGCATTTGTTGTTGTAGAAATTCGTATGATTTCTCGTTACGGTTTGAAAATCATGAGTATAATTATTTATTATACTCCCTGTCAGGTCCTTGAGCGAACTTTCGGCTCCATCCTTCCGCCGTGGTGTACGAGTGCAGAACCACTGAGCAGTTAATGGACTTGCGCGAAGACCCAGCAGTAGCAGCTTGGTGGTGCTGGGATTTAATCTTGTGACCTATGAACAGTCCAATGCCTTAACCAATGTGCTGCCCCCTCTTTGTAAGATGTTCCACTCGATATTCAAGTGTGCTTGTGGAGATTTGTGTGAGATTCGTTCAGCCACAAGGATGTGTGTTAGTAAAGTCAGGTGCTGATGTTGGTGAGGGGAGGAGGCCTGGGGTGCAGTCAGCATTCATGTTCAACAAGGTTGAGATCTGAACACTATAGCAGAAGATCTTCCATTTCAAAACCCAGGTCTTCATGGAGCTGACTTTGTGCACAGAAGCGTTTTTATGCTGGAACCTTGTATAATACATGTCACATGTGGTATGTGCTTCTTTTTAAAGGTCCAGGGTTCAGTTCAGAAATGTTCCATTTTAAAGGTCAGTGTTTAAGGCTCTGGGTTTCTGATCAGAAGGTTGGGGGTTTAAGCCCTAGTATCTCCAGGCTGCCACTCTTGGGGCCCTTGAGCAAGGCCCTTAACTCTCAGTGCTCCATGGGCTGCTGCATCGTGGCTGGCCCTGTGCTCTGACCCCAGCTTCCTAACATCGCTGGGATGTGCGGAGAAAGAGTTTCACCTTTTCTAATTGGACTTTTGAATAGGAGGTTATGAGATCAAATCCCAGTTCCACCAAGCGACCACAGCTGGGTCCCCAACAAAGCCCTAAACCCGTAGCTGCTCCATTGTATGAATTGAAAAGTAAATGTAAACATTCATTTCCACTTAGAAGGAAACAAAGGGCAGGGAATGTGCTGAATTTGTTCATGTTCATCACATATTCGCTACAGATGTTGACGATAGAAACAAGGTTTGGTAATTAATTGATCGAGATCGAGTGCCATTAAATAGGTGCACAAAAAAAAAAAAAAACACAAATGTAAACAACTCGTATAAACTGTTTAAATTCGGCTAAATTCCAACTGAAAATATCTAAACTAGTCGAATTAGTCCGTTTTAATTGGTGCTACTGAATCAGACCTGCTAGTACCACAGCACAGAGGTGACACCTGCATGTTCCTGCAGTTTCTATGCAACAAACTCGGTCATGTGACCGTCTGAAGGGTTTCCTCCGACCAAACAAATCTAAAAATGTCCAGAACTTTATTTCCATCGAGCACGAAGAACAGCTTTACATGCTCTCAGCATGCGGACACTTGGTGTCTCTAAACGTTTAGCTGAAATACTCTGTTGTGCCTCCTGTACAACCCGCCAAAGATGTTCACTAGTTCTTGTGCTCCAGTTGATCTAGTGATAAACTTGCAGTGACTGGGCAGGTTGTTCCATGATAGATATCACTCCAAATGACTCTTATGTTCTCTAAATAACTCTTACAGAGTTTGGACGTATTCCTCGCTTCGGCTCACTGTCGGTTCACGAAGTCGGTTCCGATGAGCCGCAGTCCAGACAGAATTGCATGGTGTTGAAGTATGGAATGGTTGGTTCACATAAGTCTCCAACCTTCTCTGCTCCAAAACAACCCCAACCTCGAACCAAAGCTTCCACCTCCATGTGTGACTGTGGGGGTGAGGCAGTCTGATCACATCTTCTCTCCTGTTCTCCTTCTCACACAAGTTCTTCTGGTAGAGAGAAAAATATCACATTGGGGCTCCACAAAACTTCATCCACTCATTTACTGTTTAATTCTGGTGTGTGGTTTTTTTTTTGTTCATAAAAACAAAAGGAAAATGCAAGTGTCAATCATAAACCATAAAAATAACAAGGTGTTTCCAAATTTCTGACAGGCACAAGGAGACATTTATTGTAAATTTATGGAAGGAGTCTCCAGCGTCGGTGTAACATGCGGTAAAGTCTTCAGGAACGAGGACAATGGAGATTCGAAAGGGGACCATTTTGAAGGCAATGGTGTTTAAATGTAGATAGAGATCATCTCAATACATTTTGACGCAAGTTTGCTCAGAAGTTTTCACCGGTGAACAGATGATCACCTTAATAACGATGGAACTACGACAAATGGACATTCAGTGATGAGAACGAGGATGGGCCTGGTTCCTCCTTATACCATCTTACTCATCAGAGATTAACATACAGACTAATGTACAGTATCCATAGTTAAAAAAGGCAAAAAAAAACCTTTTTGAGAACGTACAATGAATTGATTCCTACTTACACACAAATCCTTTGCAGCGCAACAGAAAAAAAAAAATTGTGTGTACTAGTCGTTAGCATGTGGGCAGATGAGCAGAGTTCAAGGAAAAGCCAAGCAATGATAAGAGAACTCTTGTTCATGTGTGTTTGATATATGTAGCCACTTGTCATTACATGCTACAGCTTCAGTCAGGGATCAAGGACAAGCTGTGCAACAATGCTGGCCTTCATAAAACAGCTCCAAGAAAGAAAGAAATCGCCTTGAAGAGCACGAATGATCAAACGGTCTGAGTGATGCTCATACCCGAACTCTCTGTGTATTTTAGAATAATCGTCTCGGGGTCCAGGAGGGTCAGCATACGTCATGGAGTGTTTACTGCTCTGTAAAACAACTGCGGCAGCTCTGTTCTTTCAGACAGAGAAGCATGTGATGTATCCGCAGGGCGGAGGGAATCGATGCATGAAATTTAATTGATATGAGGTTTAACCTTCAAAAACTGCATTTTCAAGTGCTACTGCATGTCATGCTAGGCCTGTTACCCACGTCTGGTTGGAGGAGGCCTCAGGCTTTGCTTCATTTTCACATCGGCGTGATCCACGGGCTGGTGACTTCTGATGAAGTTTATCCAAATCTCCTCAAAAGACAAACATATCCCTGTGCATCCAATAAAAAAATAAAACACCCAGCTTAGGAGCTTACTTAGCTTAGGAGTGTGCTGAGTCGGCTCTCAAGGGTATCGGTTGTTAGCATTTTAGCCGTGTGGCTATGCGCTTCCGGCTGCAAACTGAGCTCTCGTTCCCCGGGGATAGCGGCCGCTTGTGGTAGAGATGCTAGCTAGCTATCTCTCCCAGAGTGCTGCATCTGTGAAGGCTATCAGTTTGCCTACGAAGAGCCGCTTGGCTCTGGTAGGTGGGGCTACGTGACAGGTCAGGCTGCGGGTTGCCTCCAAATGATGAGTGTGTTGCAGGCATACCAGGCTGGCCTGCTGTGGGGGATGGTGTGAGCTTACTTCTGAGCACCACGGTGACCCCTACTGGCCTGACCTGGTAACGCTGTGGGTAAGGGCGATTGCTGGCAGGTTCAGGAGACCGCGGTGGCGTTTCAGTTGTAGTTCCTCGGTGCTCCAATGGGGCTGCTCGGCGGCAGGTTTGTTCTCTTCCCTAATGTACGGGCTGTGGTGCGTAAGCCTGACGACTTGCATCTTGGAGGGCGGTGTGCACCTCATGCTGCGGTGCCCGGGAGGCCGGTCTGTCGGCCCTGCCAAAGGGTGTTCAGGATGCAGCCTTCCTCCAGCGGTTAACTCCCTTATTCTACCCGAAAGATCGTTGCGGATGGGGGTTTAGGAGGTCTGTCTGCCAGCCCTGCCATGGGTCGTGTTCAGAGCGCGGCTTCTCCTCCCCGGTTCAACGGGATGTGTTTCACCCTGGTGGGACCTGTGCAGGCTCTAGTCTTGGAACAGGAGCTGCGTGCTCTCCTGAGGAAACGGGCCATCAAGATGGTTCTCTCCTCCTCGGTCGGAGAGTCAGGCTACTACAGCCCGTACTTCATTGTTCCGAATAAGGACGGCAGGTTGCATCCCATTCTGTATCTTCACTCCTTGAACCACTCACTTGTGAGGCTCGGGTTCGTGTTACTCGTTTAGAGAGGTCGTGTCTAAGGTCGAGTCCGAGGACTGATTTGTCATACGTTAGATCTTGCGGTTGCATGCTTCCACGCAGCCGTCCTTCACCACACACGGGAGGTTCCTGAGGTTGCCGATGTGAGGTTGCCTGTACCTTCACAAAGTGCGTGACCCCGCTGCGGCTTCAGGGCGACCGCATTTCGTATTATATCACCAATTGGTTGATATTGGCTCGTTTAGAGCACCAGGCAGTTCGGCATTGAGATGTTGTTCTCGCCTGCATGAAGGTACTGGGGTTCAGACTGAAACTTCGGCTAGAGTGTACTTTCTCCCGCTCAGAGGACCACTTTTCTCGGTGTGGTGTGGGACTCAGCCAGGTTGCGGGCACAGTTGTCTCCCGCCTGGTTAAAGTCACCCTCACTGCAGTCAGGAGGGTAGGAGCAGGCCAGCCATGGGTCTCATAGCGGCAGCGTCCAGTGTAATTCCACTCGGCCTCCTCCGCATGAGGCCCCTCCAGTGGTGGCTCCGGGGCAGAAGGGTTCTCCCCAGTGGGAGTCCGTATCGTACCATCAAGGTCTCGCGGTGTGCCCTTTGAGCCTTGGATGCATAGAAGAACCCAACGTTCTGTCCCGAGGCCCCGTTTTAGGGACTCCTTGTTGTCGCGTAATGCTTGCAACGGACGCTTCCCTCACGGGGTGGGGAGCGGTCATGGTGGCCACTCCGCCTAGGGTCTGTGGAGCGGCCCACGTCTCTCGTCGCACATAGTTTGCCTGGAGGTGATGGCAATGTTGGGGTTTAAAACACTTCCTGCCAGTCCTGAGAGATCACTATGTGTTGGTCCGCATGGACAATACTGCGGGGGGCCTCCGGTCTCGCCCCTTGCAAACAACTGGCGCGAGAGGTCCTTTTGTGGTCCCGGGATGAACTCCTCTCTTTGAGAGCCGTTTACATCCCGGGACGGTTGGATGTCGGAGCAGACGCCCTGTCGAGACAGTGGCTGCCATGGGATGGTCTTGGCCGAGGCTACGCCTGTATGCCTTTCCCCTGATCGCGCTGCTCTCGGGAGTTTTGCAATGAGTTCGCCGGGAAGAAGTCAGGTCTCCTCCTGGTAGCACCTTGATGTCCTGGTAGCACCTTGATGTTACAGGAACAGTTTGCCACAGGGTTGACCAAGGGGTTAACCCTGTAGGTTTCCGCGTCCGCCACCGCGGCCTATATTGCCCCGCTTGCGGGTAGGCGCCCGTTGGTGACACGTTTCCTCCACGGCACCCAGAGGCTGAGGCCCGGAACACGACCCAGAGTACCTGTCTGGGACTTGGCAGTTGCCCCGTCCCGCCTGGAGTTTGCCCATGGCATGGCCAGAGTGTTTCTATACACGATGCCTGGGTGCGTACCTAAGGCGATGTGTTGTGTTACAGGCATTCTGCCCTCCTCTGTTTATAGCCCCCAAACAGGGGTTACAGACCAGGCTGTGTCCAGTGCGAGCACTGGATGCTTGTCTCCACAGGACGGGTCCTTGGAGGCGGTCAGTGCAGCTGTTCGGCTGCTGTGGCCCTAATGGGAAAGGCGGACGTTAAGCAGGTGGGTAGTAGATGTAGTAGAGTCCTGGTCTCCCCGCTCCGATCGGCCTCTGGTCTGCGAAGGGGCTGGTTTCTTAATAATGCTCACGTGTGCATTTAAGTAACGGTTTAATGAGGGAAAATACTAATTGTGCAAAATTGTCCACTCCAGAAACAGTTACGTCAGCGGGAAGACTTGCACCAGTATGACCTCATTGGATGTAGTTTGAGTAAACACTTTAAGTGAAGTCAATATTTTGCATGGGAAATGTTTGCCTCTGTGCGCTGAAGCTGTTTTATGAAGGCCAGCATTGTTGCACAGCTTGTCCCTGATCCCTGACTGAAGCTGTAGCATGTAATGACAAGTGGCTACATATATCAAACACACGTGGACAAGAGTTCCCTTAACATCGCTTGTTACTACCAATTTATGGTCCAAACAAACATTCCTATATTCACTATAAATATTGGGACCCCTGACTCCAACCATATGTGGTCTTTTAGGTGCAGTTGCATGAACTATTCTGAACTACGAGACCCAAACCTGTTCCAGCATAAAAAAAAAAACCCATCTCCATGAATATCTGCTTTGGGCTGATCATCTTTTCTTTTAAACATGAATGAATTTTTCATGCTGACTGCACCCCCAGGCCTACTCACCTCACCTACATCGATAGCAGACTTTATTAACACACAACCTCGAGGCTGAACGAAGCTACACAAAACCACATAGCAATCTTATGGTTAGGTGTTAACAACTTAGACATTTCACATCATTAAATGTAATGCTAAAAGGATAAAACTACAGTCTTTCATTAATATAAAGTAGAAAGTTGTTTTTTTGGACTGCTAGTGATTTTAAAGTCATATTGGAGGAAAGAAAAGAAGCAACAACATTCTTTTGAACTGTTCACACGATATAAATGAACTTTTTTGAGAATCCTGTCTTTCAGGTCTAGTCCAATTGACTTCCCTTGAGACAACGAATGATCGAAATTGCTCTTAATCCGGTGGTACTGCTTCCTCAGAGGTGAGACCGTTCCTGGATCAAAGCCTACTTTTTAGAAAATCTGATCTGTGATCCATCTCAGCACTCCCATTAGTAGAAAGATGACATCATAGTTCACGGCTGGGAGCAGGCAGACACACGTCTGCCAAGTCAGGAAAACAGAGAGCGATGGCGAAGGCCTCGAATAAAAAAGCGTTTTGAACAAACGCACTGCTTGTGTTAAAAAGGAAGCGGTAACGGTGACAGTGTCGCTAGTGTTGCCTCGAGTGTAATAGGCTGCGGAGCGATGCCAAGGAGCAATCTGTTCGACACAACCAGCCAAACTCTGATTGCGCTCCGTGCCTTGTTGCTCAAAATTTGAAGTTAGTTCTGTTCAGGTTCTATTGAGGAATGAAGGTACTTCCTGTACTCTAAACTGCTGGAAGTTTACAACCATATTTGGGCTGGTAAATAACCCAGGGGTGTAATAATGGTGTCATCCATCTCATCTACTGCTGGTTTATTTGCTGGATATTTAATCCAGTTGAAGGATTATACTCGGGTTCCTCGTCTGGCTCTCAGATGATTTTTTTTTATTCGGACTCTATTCACCAGACACCAGACATTCCAGACAGCTGGAAAAGTGAAAATAATGTGTACTTCCTTTTTTTATTGTGTTTGTGTATATAAGTGCTCACAATACCATACTGTCATACGCCGAACAGACATAACATAATGACCGCCTGCCTAATATTATTTTGGTCCCCTTTTGCTGTCAAAACAGTCCAGATCTTTAACAGCATAAACTCCTTCAGCAGTTTGAGCTACAGGAGCTCGTCTGTTGGATCGGACCTCATGAAAGAGCCTTCGCTTCCCACATGTATCAATGACCTTGTCGCCATTTCACCACTGTTCTTTCCTTGGAGCCGGTACTCAGTCGTCACCTGGTGGTTGAGGATATCTGTGAGGCACCATGAAAGTCTTCTCATGTCCCAGCTTGATAGAAAACTGGGGTCAGAATCATTGTTTGCCATGATACAGAGGGTTAAGGGTCCTGTTTTCTGGTATGAACCCCCAACCTTCTGATCAGTAACTCAGAGCTTTAACTATTGAGCTTCCAATTCCCCAAAGTTCTTCCCCTAAAATTCCAAGTTGCTTCATTTGTCTTCTTGAGGACAAAGTTTCAACCCAAAACTGTATCCTGTCCCCATTTTTGAAAACATAGAACAGATAAATAAGTAAAACAAAAGGGATAATTTCTTATACAGAGTTTATTCCACCAGAGATGGAAAGACTGGACCAACCCAAATTGGCAAACCGTTTCTTCGTCCAAGCCATTCATCTGTCTAAAATGGAAAATACATTTTTACCCTACAGAACGATACCGAGCTATGAGTCAAGCTTTCAACAATGAACGCCATAGTGTGTTTGTTTGTTTACCCGTTGGAAGCGTTCCTTCTTGTTCGCGGAGCATCGGGCGTTCTGTTTTTGGAAGCTTATTTTCATCATCTGTAGTGTTACAGGGGAGACTCTAAATTGAGTAGGAGACACTACGGAGCACAGACAGGCCTCCGCTGTATTATTAAAATAACCGAAGAGAGAAAGTACGATGCGGTACTGAAGAGATACAGTGTACAGTCTCGTACATTAAATACAGATATATTTTTTCTAACGTCATTCCACATTCAGTCTCCTTTTTTGCTCTTATAGTAACCCTTACCCTTTAGGAAGATGTTACACTAGATTTTGGAGATTTGTGGAGACACATAGAGTTAGTAGCATTACCGATGGAGGTGAGGTGAGGCGAGGTCTATAGCAGGAGATTTTTCATTCCATTTAAACCCATGGAAAGCAGATCTTCATGGAGCTGGCTTTGCGCACAGGGGCATCGTCATGCTGGAACAGGTTCGGGAATATTTCATGCTAAGATTACTTTGTGCTAACAGGTTGTGAAAGAAGCACATAATGCTGGAAAAAGCTGGTGTCTGGATACTTTTGGCACAAAATATAGTCTCTGTCAGCGTAGTGATATTTTCCTTGATTCTCTTCTTTTTTCTTTTTTCTTTTTTTATTTGGCTTAGCCACAGCAATATCTGATTTTGTTGGCTTTTCCCCAGACCATTAAACAGTAACTGGATATCAAAGCAGGATTAGTTGACTCATATTTTTTTTTATCCAAATCATTAGTGAAGAATTGTCATGATCTTTTAACCTACGATTATCCAAGTATTGTTTGGATACTTATTGGAAGGCTTCTTGGAAAACATCGGATTGGATTTGGATTTCATGCTAACAATGAAATTATTACTCCAATACACAGGGGGAAGACACCAAGCATGAAGGTTCTGTGGGTATTTTTTAGAGAGGCTTTAAAGATTTTCCCTCTGACATTCACTTTCCCCAGAACCATTCCCTGGTCTGGAGTGTCACACGGGCAAGCAATCAAGTTCACACACATTTTGGTTAAATTTAGAATTTGGTCCGTATTTCTAAGTGAAGGTATTTCTGGTGAAATATATAGTATAAATATTCAGCGAGCTCAAGCTAAGAGTCAGTGCTCTATTATTGATCCAAGAATGGTTATTGGGGATTTATTGAGTTTTTGGGTCAGTAATACCCACCTGGTGTTTAGAACCTTGTCTACAGTGTGTTAGGAGCAGCGGTGCATGGAACATGTTAAAGTAGAGAAACATTCAGTAAAAATGTCCCTTTAAACTTTCACTTGAGTAAAAGCTCAAAAGTTTTTGCCTTCAAATGCACTTAAGTATCCAAAGTGCTACGTCACAAGACTCACCTTAACGTAAAAAAGACTCAAATGTGACTCTCAGCACACTGATCTATTAATAGAATGATATTAATGACTCAAACACTGATTGATTTCTATTACAATCATCACAAACCCAAAACCTTCTTCAAAACAATCACGTAAATAAATCCATGTGTGTTGTGTCGAGTTTGAGTCTGGAGTTTCTTCATGTTATGAGACCAGTTTTTATCCTCATTAATAAAAAGAGACAATGACTGATTTCACAAAATGTAGTTGAATAAAAAGTCAAATATTTGAGTTTGAAATGTAGTAAAGTTACAGTAAAAATTCTCCCTAAATGGAAACACTTCAGTAAAACCCATCACATTCACTTCCTTTCTGTCCACCACTGATTATTAGATTCAGAAGCCTATAGTGAGAACTTTATGGTGGGAACTCTATAGTGAGAACTGTACATTTAGAACTTTGAATGAGAACTGTATAGAGAAAACTTTTTGAGATCTGTATAGTGAGTACTGTAGTGAGAACATTTTGTTGGGAACTTTATAATAGGATCTCTATAGTGAGAACTGCATTTTCTTTAAACATATAGTGAGAATTATGAGAACTGTATAGTGAGAACTTTATATGAGATCTGTATAGTAAGAACAGTGATAATTCTATAGTTAGAACTCTTTGGTGGAAACTTTATGGTGAGAACTCTGTAGTGATAACTTTATAGTGGGAACTTTATGGTGGGAACTTTATAATGAGAACTCATTGGTGGGAACTTTATAGTGGGAACTCTATATTAAGAGTTCTATATTATATTCAGAGACAAAAAGAAAAGCCGAGACGCACGAGTGTTGCCATGAAGTTAGTTGGTTTATTGCCAGTTGTTGCTCTGATATGGGTGAGTGGATCTTCAGCACACAGTCACAGTGGTGTAAAGCATGAAGCCCTTCAAACATTAACATCATCAGTGATCAAATCCTGCACAAGCAATGACTTTAGTTACAGCACGAGTCGTTATGTTTATTACTACTTCAGCTTACGAATGGAAGACTGTGGATACGGCTCACGGCATGTCACCAAGCACAACGATGAAAGAGTTCATCACTACTTTTACTACGTTAGTAAGAGAACCTTCGAAACAGTAACTCGACCCAAAGCTTTAGCGTTTCGGTCCACCAACAATATAACGTGCTGTAATATATTATCAAAAGAAAAGAACTTTCTCGAGTTAGAACTGGATTCGAAACTCTGAAGCCAAAAGTTTATGGTATTCTATTGAAGAGTTCACTATTCCGAACAAAGATAATCACTGCTGATCCGCTAGAATTTTTACTTAAAAAATGTTAATGCTGGTTAATTAAACTGGTAAAACACTTCAAATCAAACATTGAATTGAAAGATTTTGATTACAGATTTACATTTTACAGCTTTTCATTTCTAAAAGAGTAAAAGTCAGTCGTTTAGAAATATAGAGGAATTCAGATACAGACGTTTTATTATTCATTCATTAATTAATTAATCTGCGTATTCAAATACGGTAAAAACGTTCTGATTGAAGAAAAATCTCATGATGATACTTTTCTAGATTTTTCTAAAATGCTCTCGTTTCAAGTTCAATTGCAGTGAGCGGGTGTTTGGCATGAAGCTACTGTCAAGAACACGTTTTTTTTTCTTTTTTTACTTTTCCACGTACTATTTACCACGTTCCATGAATAAACAACATTTTATCAACTGGAAATCAGGAAAAGGAAAGGAACTCTCCAGATGATCAATTCAGTCGTGTTTGGTCCCTGGGTGGTCAGCGGAAAATAGTGACACATAACACACACACACACAAACACACACACACACACACACACACACATACACACACACACACACGCACACTCGATACTTATAACAGATAACGCATATAATTGTGCTGTCTCAGTGTTTCTCAAAAACAACACTGAATCATATCATCAATATCATCAACCCTTTCCACAGTCACATCTTTATCAAAAACTCATCCTGCAGCAAACTTAGAAAATATACCTCACAGATATATTATCACTCTCCTTCTTGGTCAAATACAGCACATCCAGAACTAACCTGAAGAGGGGCATCAAAGAGGCCAAGCACTGCTACAAGCTGAAGATAGAGGAGCATTTTTCTAACTCTGACCCTCGACGCATGTGGCAAGGCATCCAGGCCATCAGTGATTACAAATCCTCCCACTCCACCCCCGCTGCCACTGATGTCCTCTTTCTGAATGAGCTTAATGACTTTTATGCTCGCTTTGAGAGAGACAACAAAGAAACTGCCACAAAGCTCAAACTCTCGGCTGATCACTCTCCAATCAAACTCTCCTCCACAGATGTCTGCAATGCACTGAGCCGGATCAGCGCTCACAAAGCCGCTGGACCAGACAACATCCCTGGTCGCGTACTTAGGGCATGTGCTGAGCAGCTCGCTGGGGTCTTTACTGACATTTTCAACCTGTCTCTTGCCCAAGCAGCTGTTCCCACTTGCTTTAAATGTACCTCCATTGTGCCAGTGCCTAAACACTCTAACCCAACGTGCCTGAACGACTACCGCCCTGTAGCACTGACACCCATTGTCATGAAGTGCTTTGAGCGGCTGGTCCTGGCACACCTGAAGGACTCTCTGCCAACCACATTTGACTCCCACCAGTTTGCCTACCGAAGCAATAGAAGCACAGAAGATGCAGTTTCCATGGCATTGCACTCTGTGCTCACACACTTGGACAATAAGAACACCTATGCACGTATGCTGTTTGTTGACTTCAGCTCAGCATTCAATACCATCATTCCATCCAAGTTAATATGCAAACTTCTAGATCTGGGCATTAACACCTCCACCTGCAACTGGGTCATGGACTTTCTGACCAAAAGACCCCAGCAGGTTCGATCTGGCTCCATTTGCTCCAACACCATCACACTCAACACTGGTGTACCACAGGGCTGTGTGCTGAGCCCTTTCCTCTACTCCCTCTTCACCTCCGACTGCAGGCCTGTGAATGGATCTAACTCCATCATCAAGTTTGCAGATGACACTACCGTGATTGGTCTCATCACCAACAATGATGAGACTGCCTACAGGGAAGAGATCCAGCACCTAGCCACATGGTGCGACAACAACAACCTGCTCCTTAACACCTCCAAGACAAAGGAGCTTATTGTGGACTTCAGGAAGGAGGCAAGAGGCACACATGACACCACCCACATCAACGGGATGGCTGTTGAGCGTGTCTCCAGTTTCAAGTTCCTGGGGATCCACATCTCGGCAGACCTGTCTTGGAACATCAACACCTCCAGCCTAGTCAAGAAGGCTCACCAGCGCCTCTTTTTCCTGAGGACACTTAAAAAAAATCAGCTCTCCTCGGATATCCTGGTGAACTTCTACCGCTGCGCAGTAGAGAGCATCCTGACCAGCTGTGTCACAGTCTGGTATGGGAGCTGCTCTGCTGCCGAGCGTAAGGCACTGCAGCGGGTGGTGAAAACTGCCCAGCGCATCACAGGGACTCCACTCCCAGCCATGGAGGACATCCAAAAGAAACGCTGTCTGCGTCGAGCTCGCAGCATTCTTAAGGACTCCTCTCATCCCGCCCACAGACTGTTCACTCTTCTGCCCTCTGGCAGGCGTTTCAGGTGCCTCCGGACCAGGACCAGCCGACTAAAGAACAGCTTTTTTCCTAGAGCTGTCTCTTTAGTGAACTCTGACAATCACTGATACACTACTACATTCCCCCCACACCTCACACTCTTTGCTAATGGACTCTGAACAAAACTTATGCTCACCAAGACACTGATATTCCTCACCTCACACTTTGTTGTTGCACGGACTGTTTACACAAACCTTGCTCATTTGCACACTGTTCTTTGTATTGCTGCTCACAATAAACTTATCACCACTGTATATATACCCGTCCTCTGTTTATAGCTATAGCAATATTATTATGTTCACCGCTCACATTCTTCTGTAAATCTCTGTGTATAGTAATAGGCATCTGTATAGCATGTTCATAATACATATATATATATATATATATATATATATATATATATATATATATATATATATATTCATCTGTATATTATTGTTCATAGTACATATATATTCATCTGTAATTATATTTATAGTACATATATATATATACACTACTCTGTATATTGTGTTTTACCTATATAACATATATTCATCTGTATACAACATTTATAGTACATATTCATCCTTAAATTACTGTTTATAGTCTTTATTTTATTTAACTATGTAAATTCATGTTAAATCTATATATCCTGCACTTGCTGTTATTGCACTCTGGTTAGACCCAAACTGCATTTCGTTGCATTGTACTTGTACATGTGTAATGACAATAAAGTTGAATCTAATCTAATCTAATCTAATCTAAATAGCCCTTGATGCCTTCAGTGTGAATCTACAATTTTCATAGTCATGAAAATAAAGAAAACTCTTTGAATGAGAAGGTGTGTCCAAACTTTTGGTCTGTACTGTATATATATATATATATATATATATATATATATATATATATATATATATATATATATATATATAAATGAATGTATATATGAATATCAGCAAAATAATAATTTCACATTATGTAAAACAACATTAAAATTTAACGTCTACTACTTTTTTTTTTTCTTTTTTTTTTTTTTTTTTAACATTCTAATTTTTCAGATTGGTGTTAGAAAGGCTTAAAGAGTAAGCTACACTACAGAAAGAAAAGAAGGGCAGAATTCCCACTGCGCACTTACACCTCGATGTGAATGGGCGCTAAAGCGAAAGAACAAACAAACAAACGAAAAAAAAAGGCAACTGTTTGCCGTCAGTTACAGTGACCAGGATCTGAGGTCGGATCAGTCGACACGATCGAACAAACAAAACAAACAAAACAAACAAAAAAAACCTCGTTCGGACGTCTGCGTAGCGGGCGATCCAAATTTTAAATTGAAATGCAATCGTTAATATTTTCGATTTTTTTTTCCTTCTCAACAAAACGTATTGTTGTGTCGTTTGTGGTTGCCACGAATAAGGGTTTAAACCCCCTTTTTCTATTGAAAAAGAAAAACCCAGACAATAATGGAAGTCTGAAGGTAGACGTGGATGGATAATACATTTCGGTATTCTGACTGAACACTTGAGATTTCCTGCATTTAATTAAAAAAAAGGTCTAAAACTCTGAAAAAATAAAAACTCTCTGATCCTTGTTGGAGCGTTTATCAATTTCTAGTGTGTTCTATAGAATGATGTGTTTTAAATGATTCCTGACGGCCCCAATACCGATCCCTTAGTTTTACACTGCAAACGTAGATTTAATACTTTTTTTGGCAATTCGACATCACTGATATCACAGGATTAAAAAAGAAAGCTAAAGTTATTCTCCTTTAAGATTCTCATCCTCACGTTTTGGTGTAAAAAATAATGCAGTGACGTTTCCTTCAGCTACTAGTCGTTTGTGGAGAAGCTGAACAGGAATACGAGTTCAACTCAGCCCTGTATGGCAACGAGTCTTTTCTGACTGAGCGAGATGTTTGGCACGCAAAACAAAAAAAGTAAATAATTCACGTATTACAAAAAAATAAAAATAAAACAACCCGACTGTAAAAACTGTGCAATAAACAGGAATTGTTCGTCACATGATCCGTTACTTCGTACCTCCTCGATGGTCAACAAAAAATATTTTTTTAAATTGAACGTTTAACCTAACACTTATTCTCTGGTGTTTTATTAGTCCGGCCTGAACAGACACGAATACGTTAGTAATACTGAATAATACACTACAGAAGGGAGAATGTGGAGTGAACGTCTATTTTGGCCCTTAAATACAGTGGACCCTGTTGCTGTTTCTACAGCAATTCTATGAGTGAAGATTTCATTGTGTACGTTTATATCCGTGTGTGTGTGTGTGTGTGTGTGTGTGTGTATCCCCCTCGTCCTAAACATGTGTACACGTAAGTGACGATAGATTTGAGCTCTAATTTGTGCTACAATCGCTTACACTTGGCTCGGACAGTTCCTCAGCCTCAGCTACATCACTCAGGTCATAATTGATGTTTGATCTGATAGGTTGAGTTGATCTGATAGGTTCCCTTTAGAATCCGTTAATATCTCATTAGAGAGAAGCTCATAGGGAGCTATTTTTATGTTTACATTAATAATTTATATAATAATAATAATAATAATAATAATAATAATAATAATAATAATAATAATGTATAATTTCTTTAAAACTGCTGCAATGCATAATGTTAAAATCGCAATACAAGTGAATTGAATTTGAACTGAATTTTCCGATTGGACGAGGAGGATATTGTGGGAATTCTGCCCTGTGGAGGTGATGGTAAGAAAAAAGCTACAGCAAAGCTAGAATCCGTCTCTGTCTTTCGTGCCGCGCGTCTTCGTCTGAAGCGAGGACAAGCTAATAGTGCGCTGCGAAAACAAACAACAAAAAAAAAAAGTGCAGAACTGCAAGGAGTGAAACAGAAAGAGCAGCGATTTCAACCCGGGAGTTCTAAAAGCAAGAAATAAAGAAAAGTCTTCGTAAACTCATGTTTTGAAACGATGCTTGTTTAAATACAGACGAGTGTAAAATCTGAACTGGAGAACGGCTTCGAGCAGCAGCATAATCAGCTTGTCTTCGGGATTGTTGTTGTTTTCTTCGTTATTTTTGCTTTGCGCGGACCCTCCAACCTCGCGGCTACAAGCGGGTCTCGTAGACGATGTTGTCTTCGGTTCCGGGGGACGAGGACGGCAGGTTCTGCGTGTCAGCAGTGGGGGACATGTATTCCAGGTGATGTGCACCCCATACAGGTTTGGTCAGAGTTTCCCAGCGCTATGAAGAAAACAGACATGATTTAGAGACTTGATCTGAATCTACGCTTCATCGTGTCTCCATAACTGTTTATCGACAAGTATTCGGATTTATTGCAAAAATAAAACGAATTGAAATTGAACGAATCATCGAGTCTCTAAAAGTTCCTTAGACTCAGGATTGGGCAAATAAAATGTAATTTAAAATAAAATACCAAATACCTTTAACTTTAACGCCATCAAAAGAAACTACAAAAGACAGCAGCTGCATCATGTATCAAAATATAAAAAAATACTAAAAAATGCTTTTACAAAGGAAGAATGAAATTTCTTTGCAAACCTTCAGTCATTTGGTCTGTTTGATCAGTTCAAAACTGAATCGGTTAATCAAGTAAACAATGTTTGATAGCAGCAGATTTTCTCTGGCGGAGTCACGCAATCAAATCTGACACATGCAACTAATCAACAGATCAAACATTCACATACGTGTCCCTGTGATCTCCCAGACGAAGTGGAGTTTTAAAGTAGTTTAATGTTGAAAAGTTTGTGAATGAATCATGAATGTATCCTAAAGTAGTTTCTTGGTGTTTGGTAACGAAAGGCTGCTTTTTAATCATTTGATTTTTAATAATAAATCAATATCTGGCACTCGGATTTTTATTTATTTCTCAATCATCGGACGTCTGTTTGTAAGTTGGCCTGCGTGTTCGTTACCTTCACCACCTTCTTCCATACGGATCAGTTTTCTGCTCTGATCTCAACAAGTCTGGGCACCAATCAGAGGCCGCGTTTTTTATGATGTCATCGTGTCTTACAAAGGATTTTATAGTATTTTTAAAAACTACAAAAGACTAAAGAAGTTTCACGAAATATCAACTCACACGAATACAGACACCCGTATCCAGAGCGACATACATTTATGTTCTGTCTGAGGCGTGCTCTTCTTTTTTTGTCTGTTACGTTGCTTAGCAACCGAAACTCATTGCTAAACAGGTTGGGGAAATAAGTGTGAATGGCGAGTGTTGTTAATAAAAACACTGGATGTGAGTGGAATCATACAGCGGCGGTGGACGGCGAACAGGAGAGAAGATGAGATCAGACTCCCTCACCCCCACACTCAAACATGGAGGTAGAAGATTAATGGTTTGGGGTTGTTTTGGAGACTTATTCCAGAACCAACATGGCTATAAATCCATACTTAAACACAATGCAGTTCCGTCTGGACTGCGGCTCATCGGAACCGAGCGTACGTCTGAGTTCCGTAAGTGTAATTTAGAGAGCAGACGGACATCTGGAGTGATATCTATCATGAACCACCAGCGGGTTTGCAGCATAGAAACAAACGGAACCTGCAAACGTCTCTCAAACACCATAAACCCCTTTCCAAAAAATAGCATAAACACACCCACCTATAGTGGATTACTTAATTATTTATTTTTTTGCGTGGGTGTTTACACAATATACGTTTCCTCGCAGAACGTTTTTGTCACGTGCTGCCGAATGCGAATTTTAAACGCCAATTATCACAAAATACGCAACAAGTGAAGACGATTATGAACGAAAAACAGAATAAATGAAAAGCTAAACGACTTAATGAAATCCTGTAGCGCTCTGTACCTACTTTATGTGCTCAAAAGAATAAAATAAATAAGTAATAAAAAGTGGGCCGAACCTGTCGGAAGGATCCTTTGGCCATGATGAGTTTGTAGGCGACACTAATGGGGATGCAGAGCATGGAGGAGAGAGCCATACACCATCCGATCATCTCACCCCACCACGGGTACACGTACACACTGTTGTAGCTTAGAGGCTTGTAGTTCACCAGGTAGAACATGAAAATTCCCTGAGATGAGAAGAGAGAGAGAAAGAGAGAGAGATGTGTAGGACGTCTTTGGATAGCATGAAATTTCACAAGACCAAAACCTGTTCCAGCACATTGCTTTCACTCACCATGCAAACACATGGAGTAAAAAACAACCAGCACCACTTCATCCAAGGGAAAGGCCGGTAACCGATCATATGGGCAATGTCATCCATATATCTATCAGCACCTGCACACACACACACACACACACACACACACACACACACACACACACACACACACTTTAATACACAGGCATATATAAACTTTGCTTTGGCAATAACAGTGAACATAATAACAGCATATAAAACACAACAGGTTCACTGGCTTGTGCGGTGCACTGGCTTGTGCAATGCTCCTGTTGTTGAACTATTCACCGGGAATTGTGTTTGTATCGGCGTTTTAAATTTTTTATAGTTCGTTTTTTCTCACTTTTCTCGCTTTAAAATATCAAAATATCGTTTTGATATCCTGCATCCTTCACTCTCCGTCTCGACTATTTTTGCTGTCGGAAGAGCGCTTTTTTCCCTGTCTGAGGGTTTGAAAGCAGTGAGTGGAGGACATTTACCAGAACCACGAACACGCACTACAGTAACCACATTAAGGTACGTAATTTCTCTATTATGGCGAACATCCAGTTTACTCAGTGTGTGAAGTGTGACATGTTTAGTCAGTCTCTCTCCGTTGTTAGCGATAATTTTATCTGTGAGAAGTGTAAGCTAGTTTGCTCTTTGACGGAGAAGATCTTAGCATTATAGGAGCGCATCCAGAGTCTAGAGAGAAGTAGTGAGTGTGAGAGCAGTCCAGGTTCTGCAGGGGAAAGTCTGGATGCCCTAGGTGAAGGTACTATTCCCCCGACTCCGGCATTAGAGCCCTCGCAGCGGGGCGAATGGGTGACGACTCGGCGGCATACTCGCAAAGCCAAAGCTAACGCTAAGGCTCGCCCACGGGAGCACCATTCCTCTCCGCTTTGCGTGTCCAACAGGTTTGCTCTCCTCAGTGAAGCACCCGCTGAGAAACCTGAAAGAGCTCTGGTTTTAGGAGACTCTATTCTGAGGCACGTGAAATTAGCTAGACCTTTAGGGGCACCAGCAGCACAGGTTATGTGTATACCGGGAGCCAGGGCGCCGGACATAGCAGGTCAGCTTAGATTCTTAGGAAAGCACAGGTTCTCTAAGATAGTTTTTCACACAGGAGCTAATGATATACGCCTTCGACAGTCAGAGGTTACGAAGAGTAATGTTATAGAGGTGTGTAAATTAGCGAAGGCAATGTCCGATGCTGTAGTATGCTCTGGCCCCATCCCAATGCGACGTGGCGATGTAGCCTACAGCAGGTTATGGTCGCTGAACTGCTGGATGTCCGAGTGGTGCTCCAAAAACAATGTGGGCTTCATTAATAATTGGAGCAATTTTGAGGGCAAGGCTGGCCTGTTAGGGCGGGACGGTGTCCATCCCACCCGGGAAGGTGCTGCTCTCATTTCTTGTAGTATAGGTCATAGTCTCAGAACAGCACTAGTTAACAAGTGACTGTCTAGAGCCAAGGCCAGGGAGCAGACAGACAGGCTAAACCGACCGTCTGCTAGCTGCACAGAGTCGTCACTCAGGATCCACCATATTGAGACTGTGTCTGTCCCCCGAGCAAAACCAAAATATAGGAATTATCAGAAAGTCTGTTTTAGTAACCTGATTAACATTAAATTAAATAGGACTGAACGCACAGCCAGCACCTCTGATCTAAAGATAGGATTGTTGAATATTAGATCTCTCACGCCAAAAGCACTTACTATAAACGAAATTATTACCGACCAGGAGTTTAATATAATGTGTTTGACAGAAACGTGGATTAAATCGAATGAATATGTAGCATTAAATGAGGCGAGTCCTCCTGGGTATAGTTACATACACCAACCCCGTCTAAATGGCAGAGGAGGTGGAGTAGCAGCTATATATAATAATAATAATCTAAACGTCACACAAAAGACTAAATACAAATGTAAAACATTTGAAGTTCTTTACACCAACATAAAATATTCAGTGTCCGAAAGCAGGTCAAGCCAGTTAATTCCTCTAATTATTATTTATAGACCCCCAGGGCCCTACTCTGATTTTCTGATAGAATTTGCAGATTTCATTACAAATTTATCTACTTCTTTAGATAAAGCATTAATTGTTGGTGACTTTAATATTCATTTTGATAATCAGGAAGACTCCTTAAGAGCAGCAGTTGTGTCCATACTAGATTCAGTTGGAATTAATCAGAATGTTATAGGACCCACTCATAGTGGTGGACACACTCTCGATTTGTTGTTAACATTTGGATTAAAAATAAAAAACGTAGTCATAATTCCACAGTCTGAAGCTATTTCAGACCATTATCTAATCTCGTTTAAAATTTGCCTAAGTCATTGCATTTCTACCTCACCACGTTACCGTGTTAAGCGTACTTTCACGTCAGCTACAGCAGCGCGTTTTATTAATAATCTTCCCGAAATTACGATATTAGATAGATCTCCGTCAGACCCCGCAGAGCTCGACTGGGCCACTGAACATCTAGAAACAACGTTACGTTACACTCTAGATGATGTAGCTCCCCTTAAGACCAAAATGATCAGGGAAAAAAAATTAGCACAGTGGTATACTGATCATACACGCACCTTAAAACAGACCACTCGAAAATTAGAACGTAAATGGCGTCAAACAAAATTAACAGTATTTCAAATAGCATGGAAGGAGAGCCTCCTAAATTATAGAAAATCTCTTAGTGCTGCTAGATCAGCATATTTCTCCACCCTCATAGAAAATAACAAGCATAATCCTAGATTTTTATTCAGCACGGTAGCAAAATTAACAGGGAATAAAAGCACTGCACTAACATGCACACCACCAATAGGTAGTGATGATTTCATGAACTTTTTTAATAATAAAATTGAAAACATCAGGCAAGAAATCCAGACGGTTAATATAAATCCAAATTATTTTACAAGTAACCCTGTAGACAGCAGTGTAATTATAACGGACAATCAACTACAAAGCTTCACTCCTATTCATGAGAATGACTTAATCTCATTAATTTCCTCATCAAAATCATCAACCTGCATTCTTGATCCCCTGCCCACTAGTTTCTTTAAACAGATAACTCCAGAGGTAATCAAACCAGTTTTAAAAATAATTAACTCTTCCATTAGCACTGGTTATGTACCTAAATCCTTCAAACTGGCAGTTATCCACCCCCTTATTAAGAAACCTGACCTTGACCCATGTCAGTTGTCCAACTACAGACCGATATCAAATCTCCCCTTTATATCCAAAATTTTAGAAAAGGTTGTAGCACAGCAGTTATGCTCACACCTACTTATGAATAACATTTTTGAAATGTATCAGTCAGGATTTCGGCCTCATCATAGCACAGAGACGGCGCTAGTTAAGGTGGTAAATGACCTGTTATTGGCCTCCGATCAGGGTTTTGTCTCCTTACTTGTTTTGCTCGACCTTAGTGCAGCTTTTGACACCATTGATCACACTATACTGCTTGCTAGACTTGAGAACGTTGTAGGAATAAAGGGAACAGCTCTCTCTTGGCTTAGGTCTTATTTGACTGATCGCTATCAGTTTGTGGATGTAAATGGTGAGTTCTCCACACTCTATGAGGTAAAGTTTGGTGTTCCTCAAGGATCTGTCTTAGGCCCACTGCTTTTCTCCTTATATATGCTGCCTCTTGGTGAAATCATTCATAAACATGGGATTTGCTTCCATTGCTATGCTGATGACACACAGCTGTATATTTCAGCAAAGCCAGATGAGAGAGATCAGCTAAACAGTGTTGAGGAGTGTGTAAAGGACATTAGACAGTGGATGTTTAATAATTTTCTTCAGCTCAACTCAGATAAGACGGAAGTACTTTTACTAGGACCACATGCAGCTAGAAGCAAACTTTCTGATTACGTAGCATCTCTGGATGGTGTTTCTGTTTCAGCATGTACGGCTGTCAAAGACCTTGGTGTGATTATTGACCCGAGTCTTTCCTTTGAGTCTCACGTGAATAATATTACCAGGATCGCCTTCTTCCACCTTAGAAATATTGCTAAAATTAGAAATATGATGTCGTTACAGGATGCAGAAAAACTAGTTCATGCTTTTGTTACTTCTAGATTAGACTACTGTAACGCTTTACTGTCTGGGTGTGCGAGTAAGTGCATAAATAAGCTTCAGTTAGTCCAGAATGCAGCAGCAAGAGTCCTCACCAGATCTAGGAAATACGACCACATCACCCCTGTTTTAATCAGTCTACACTGGCTCCCAATCAAATCTCGCATTGATTATAAGATACTACTACTGACATATAAAGCACTTAACGGTCTCGCACCGCAGTATCTGAGTGAACTTTTGTACCAGTATGATCCTCCACGCCTACTTAGATCAAAAGGTGCTGGCTATCTTTTGGTTCCTCAAATAATGAAGACTACAGCAGGGGGCAGATCTTTCTCTTATAAAGCCCCACAGTTATGGAACAGCCTTCCAATCAGTGTTCGGGACTCAGACACAGTCTCAGTGTTCAAGTCGAGGCTGAAAACTTATTTATTTAGTCAAGTCTTTGATCAGTAGATTTTTCTTAGGTAAAGGTGCAGATCTGGAGGAAACATGGATATAGAGTGTTTGGTGAACTGGTATATTTGTATGCTGTCGTCCCCTCACATTCACACGTTCACTCGGGTTTGTTGACGGTGGTGTGGTGGGTCGTCTCTTATCCCAGAGATCCCTCATGTCTGTGTTACCTTCTGGTTCTCCCTTTTAGTTATGCTGCCATAGCGAGTCTTGCCGGAGTCCAAACTGCACAGTGACATCAACTTTCATACACCAATAGGGACACTTAATAATCCATATCCTTCCCTTCCTGTCACCCTCTCTCTCTCTCTCTGTCTCTCTCTCTCTCTCTCTCTCTCTCTCTCTCTCTCTCTCTCTCTCTCTCTCTCTCTCTCGGTCGAGTTAAACATGCTCCTGAGGCTCCAGTGACCACTGTTCCTGCCCCTCTCCCCTCCGCGGATCTTCACACTTCTGTGCAGCTTGGGACGGTCTCTCCTCAACACCTTGGGTGGTTCCATGTAATTCCGGAGTAGAATGGGTGCTTTGAGGACGGATTGGACTGTAGTTGGTGTCAGCGGTCTGCTGCACTGACTCGGGAGTGCAGTTTGCTTCTGATCATCATCACTGCACCCTGCAACTTTGTATATATGCTTCAAATGGACATTTGGTGCAACCCAGATGAGGATGGGTTCCCTCTTGAGTCTGGTTCCTCTCAAGGTTTCTTCCTTATGCCATCTCGGGGAGTTTTTCCTTGCCACAGTTGCTCATCAGGGACAAACATACTTACAAAGAACATATTTACATCTGATCACCACATTATCTGTGTAAAGCTGCTTTGAGACAATGTTCATTGTTAAAAGCGCTATACAAATAAAAATGAATTGAATTGAACTTTTCGATATGAAGAACCTCCTGTTATGATTTTTCACCGCCTTTTCCGCCAACACTTTTTATCCATTTTCAGGTACATACTGAACATCAGCGGTGGACGAAGTACATAAACCATGTAGTTAAAATAAAGCTGCACTCAGTTACAGTTTTTTACGATTGTTTACACACTAAAATTCTAATTTCCACACAATTAGCAAAATTTTACTCCAATGAGCAAAACACCTCCACAGATTTGCACAACATTACACACAATGTCTGCTTCACCCTTTTTGCAAAACATTACACACAGTGATTTGTAAAACTCTACACACATTTTCACACCTAAGACACAGATAAGGATTGTGAGGTTACTTCCTTGTAATTACAAAGCACTGGATTGCCAATTACCACACTAATGAACGAATTGGATAAACACATCTACCAGGTGTGGAAGCACACATGTGCTAATTTGAAAACGCAGCACTCAGGTGTGCTATAAAAGGCAGCAGGTGAGTTCACCTGTCTTCAACAAAAATGGAAGGAGTTAGAAGAAGAAGAAGAGTGAGAATGAGAGGGGGAGCTCAAAGAGCAGATGAAGGCGGTAGAGGAAGAGGAGAAGGAGGTAGAGGAAGAGGCATAGGTAGAGGAGAAGGAGGTAGAGGAAGAGGAGAAGGAGGCATAGGTAGAGGAGAAGGAGGTAGAGGAAGAGGCATAGGTAGAGGAGAAGAAGGTAGAGGAAGAGGCATAGGTAGAGGAGAAGAAGGTAGAGGAAAAGGAGAAGGAGGTAGAGGAAGAGGAGAAGGAGGTAGAGGAAGACACCAAGGTAGAGGAAGAGGTAGAGAAGGATTCGAAGAGGTGATAGAACCTGAACAAAGAAGACGAGGACCAAATTTGACTCGAGAAATCCGTGCAACACTTATTGACCATGTTATCAACCATGGACTGACACTGATGGAAGCTGGACAAAGAGTTCAACCAAATCTCAGCAGAAATACTGTTGCGTCAGTAATTCGGACATTTCATCGCGAAAACAGGTAAGCTAACCACACAGTATACATTGAAACTAAAGCTTGTATAATCAATATTGTTTACTGTGACATTTGACAGTAGGCTGCATATATATATATATATATATTTATTTTTATCTTTTTTTTTCTTACATAGGATTGAGGGTCGAGGACACCAAGGTGGAAGGGGCCCTATGTTTAGTCGTGCACAAGAGGCCGCCATTGTGAACATGGTTTTGGCCAATAATTGTACCAGGCTACGAGAAATCCAAGCCAATATCATCAATGATGACAATATTTTCAATAACATCCAACGAGTCTCTCTGTCAACATTAGGTCGAATCCTAAAGAAAAATCAAATATACATGAAGCAACTGTATCGGGTACCATTTGACAGAAATTCAGAGAGAGGGAAACATCTGCGCAATGAGTATGTGGAGGTATGCATTGTTCATCTGACTATGGTGTGGTATCATGCACTGCTCATAATGTTCTGTCACAAAAAAATACTGTGCTATAGATATTGAATAGCATCCTATTTTCTTTAATGTGTTTCAGAGAGTCTTGCAAATGGATGCTGCTGAAATTCAACATGAATTTATATATGTGGATGAGGCTGGATTTAACCTTGCAAAAACAAGAAGAAGAGGGAGAAATGTAATTGGGCACAGGGCAATCACAAATGTGCCAGGGCAGCAAGAGGGTAACATCAACCTTTGCGCTGCTATCACACAAAATGGGGTCCTCCACCACCATGCAAATCTGGGACCCTATAATGCAAATCTGATACTTGCATTTCTTGACCGATTGCATGAGATTGTCACAGCATTACACCAAGTGGACCAGATGCGGTACATTGTCGTTTGGGACAATGTCTCATTTCATCGGGCTGCTCTGGTCCAGAACTGGTTCCATGATCACCCTGATTTTGAAGTTTTATACCTTCCCCCATACTCCCCCTTCCTGAATCCTATAGAAGAATTTTTTTCAGCGTGGTGGTGGAAGGTATATGACCTGCGGCCTTATGACCGTTTGCCCCTCATTCAGGCCATGGAACAGGCATGTGATCTTATTGAAGCAGCTTCAGTGCAGGGGTGGATTCGTCACACAAGGCGATTCTTTCAACGGTGCTTTGCCAATGAAGACATAGCCTGTGATGTGGATGAAATCTTATGGCCTGATCCAGCCAGACGGAGAGACGGATAGTTACAGTATTCTTGTTGCTTTTACAGTAGTTTTCTTTCATTTCTGTTTACTTTTACTTTACTTTTCTTCAGAGTCAACGTGTATGTACTGTAATTCATGCAGTGATTTTTATTTGTCTATAGATTTTATTTGTTTACAGTAATTGATATCATTGTTGGTTGATTACTGTAACTAATTATGGTAAAAAATACTGTAAGTATTGAAATAAATACTTGAAATATTCAGTCTGCAGCATCAAGTGTTGTGGAGTGCTGGTAAGGTTATAGTAGGCCTACAGTATTTGTCTACATTCTCCTTATATCTCAAAACAAATCATGAATAATGTTGTGAGTTTCTCACTATTTTTTTGTCACCTAAATTATCTCTTACATACAGTAAGAATGTCTGGCCAGAAATCTATTTTTTTTTTTTTTTTTTTACAAATTTTTATTTATTACAGCAGTGTGAAACTGGCTGCAATAGTGTATGATCATTGATGACTGTGTTGGTTAAATGAAAACAAATAGCATTTTCACAAATATGTGTATATGTTTTGACTGAAGTGTGTCATTTTGCAAACAATCTAGGAATTTTGCTAATTGATTGTGGTGTTTGGATAATTGTGATTATATTTTGACAAAAAGAACTCTGTTTTCAAAATTGCGTGTAAACAATTGAAAAAAACTGTAAATGTAACTCCAGTAAAAATGAACATAAGTATCCAAAGTCTTCTTCTTCTTCTTTCGGCTGCTCCCATTAGGGGTCGCCACAGCAGATCATCCGTCTCCATACCACCCTGTCCTCTACATCTGCCTCTTTCACACCAACTACCTGCATGTCTTCCCTCACCACATACATGAACCTCCTCCTTGGCCTTCCTCTTTTCCTCCTACCTGGTGGCTCCATCCTCAGCATTCTTCTACCAATATAATTCATGTCCCTCCTCTGCACATGTCCAAACCATCTCAATCTCGTCTCCCTCACCTTGTCACCAAAACATCCTACATGCGCTGTCCCTCTAATAAACTCATTTCTAATCTTGTCCATCCTCGTCACTCCCAACGAAAACCTCAACATCTTCAGCTCTGCTTCCTCCAGCTCCACCTCCTGTCTTTTACTCAATGCCACTGTCTCTAAACCATACAACATCGCAGGTCTCACCACAGTCCTATAAACTTTCCCTTTCATTTTTGCAGATACCCTACTATCACAAATCACTCCTGCTATCACTCTTCTCCACCCACTCCACCCTGCCTGCACTCTTTTTTTCACTTCTCTAACACACTCTCCATTACTTTGCACTGTTGACCCCAGGTACCTGAATTCCTCCACCTTCTCCAGCTCTTCTCCCTGCAACTGCACCACTCCACTGCCCTCCCTCTCATTCACACACATGTATTCTGTCTTACTCCTACTGAGTTTCATTCCCCTTCTCTCCAGCGCATACCTCCACCTCTCCAGGCTCTTCTCAACCTGCTCCCTACTCTCACAACAAATCACAATATCATCCGCAAACATCATAGTCCAGGGAGACTCCTGTCTGACCTCGTCCGTCAACCTGTCCATCACCACTGCAAACAGGAAAGGGCTCAGGGCCGATCCTTGATGCAGTCCAACCTTCACCCTAAACCAGTCTGTCGTACCTACTGCTCACTTCACTGCTGTCACACTGTCCTCATACATGTCCTGCACCACTCTCACATACTTTTCTGACACACCTGACTTCCTCATACAATATTAAGTATCCAAAGTAGTGATTTATTATAACTATAATGTTCATATTATAATTTTTATCACAAGATTCTTTATTTAATCACTTTAACGTGTAAAGACAGCCATATGTGGTTCATCTTCAAAATTATAGCAGAAATCTGGAGGTACACAATTGTACAGGACGCCTTCGGATGCTGTTGCTTAAAAGTTTCCCTTCACAATGTAAAGATCCAATCAGTAAAATGTGACTCCAGTAAAAGTTAAAATGTCCCTTAAAACTTTCACTTAAATAAAGGTACAAAAAATGTTGCCTTCAAATGAACTTAAGTATCCAAAGTGCTATGATTTATTATAAAAAAAATGGTCATTTTTATCACAAGACTCATTAATTAATCAACTCAGTTTATGTGAAAAGACTCGAATGTGACTCTCAGCACACTGATCTATTAATAGAATGATATTAATGACTCAAACACTGATTGATTTCTATTACAATCATCATGAACCCAAAACCTTCTTCAAAACAATCCCGTAAATAAATCCACGTGTGTTGTGTCGAGTTCGAGTCTGGAGTTTCTTCATCATTTATTCCTCTCTAAATGTTCTGCTTGATGTTAAACTGATGCTGAACTGTATGTTGGTGATCAGTAGATACACCGAGCGTCGATCAGAACACGTGTAAAACAGAGCGTGCGCTCGATCCTGATTGGTGACTCGCTGCGTGTTTCAGCAGTTACGTTTTTATCCTCGTAAATAAAAAGAAACGACTGATTTCACTAAATGTAGTTGAATAAAAAGTCAAATATTTGACTTTAAAATGAAGTTACAGTAAAAATCTAGATACGCGATAAAGCTTCTTAATTACATTCATGACTTCAGCTTCCTAATATGCTGAGAAATATAAAGAATTAACAACACATTTATTATCTATTAATAAAGTAACGAATCAGAATGAGCGCTTTCGTTTTTTTCACCTTGCAGCCAAACCTACACTCTGAGCTTCCGTTCTACAGGGAAATCTGAAGTGTGATGAACTGAGAGTTAAACACTGGAGTGTTGTAAGTGTTATTATAGTGTACGTGGGTGATGGTGAGTCTTTACCATAAACCCAAGCCACAACAATGCATTCCCAGAATGCCTGCCACAACAGGGTCATTCCACTGGCAGAATAAAAATCAAAGAGCTGGAAGACGTATATCCCTCCCTACACACACACACACACACACACACACACACACAGAGGAAAAGAGTTTCATCGAGTGCATATTAAATACCTCCATACATGATAATGGAAAGCTTTATCTCCACACTTACCTGTGTAACCATGGAGAGATCTATAAAAAAGCACAAGATGCAGCAGGACCCCACAATAATTTCACGTTTGCTGTAACGTGAAGGGAGCAGATCCAGGATGCCAGTGATAAAGCCTTGAACTCCAACAAACTGCACGAGGAGAAGAGACACCTCAAATTACGCAGTGAATTAGTGGTTAGACTTCTATTTAGAAGGTCATGAGAATAAAATTTGAATAGAAAATTCTTACAAATGTAAACGCTTTCATTTAATTTTTCCATTTATAAAATTTTATTTAATCAATTTGATTCGTGACAAATAAATCGATCAATATAATAAAAATGTATTGAATTCATTTGATTTTTTTTTTTTAAGCGTTGAAGCCGGTGATGAAAAACTGTTGACGTTCACAAATTCAAATATTAATTACAATTAGTTAATAAGTAAAAAAAAAAGAAAAAAGAAGCGAGATTATGTTTTGCATTTAAACATATAAAGTGAGGAAAATAAGTATTTGAACACCCTGCTATTTTGCAAGTTCTCCCACTTAGAAATCATGGAGGGGTCTGAAATTGTCATCGTAGGTGCATGTCCACTGTGAGAGACATAATCTAAAAAAAAAATCCAGAAATCATAATATATGATTTTTAAACTATTTATTTGTATGATACAGCTGCAAATAAGTATTTGAACACCTGTCTATCAGCTAGAATTCTAACCCTCAAAGACCTGTTAGTCTGCCTTTAAAATGTCCACCTCCACTACATTTATTATCCTAAATTAGATGCACCTGTTTGAGGTCATTAGCTGCATAAAGACACCTGTCCACCCCATACAATCAGTAAGAATCCAACTACTAACATGGCCAAGACCAAAGAGCTGTCCAAAGACACTAGAGACAAAATTGTACACCTCCACAAGGCTGGAAAGGGCTACGGGGAAATTGCCAAGCAGCTTGGTGAAAAAAGGTCCACTGTTGGAGCAATCATTAGAAAATGGAAGAAGCTAAACATGACTGTCAATCTCCCTCGGACTGGGGCTCCATGCAAGATCTCACCTCGTGGGGTCTCAATGATCCTAAGGAAGGTGAGAAATCAGCCCAGAACTACACGGGAGGAGCTGGTCAATGACCTGAAAAGAGCTGGGACCACTGTTTCCAAGGCTACTGTTGGTAATACACTAAGACGTCATGGTTTGAAATCATGCATGGCACGGAAGGTTTCCCTGCTTAAACCAGCACATGTCCAGGCACGTCTAAAGTTTGCCAATGACCATTTGGATGATCCAGAGGAGTCATGGGAGAAAGTCATGTGGTCAGATGAGACCAAAATAGAACATTTGGGTCATAATTCCACTAAACATGTTTGGAGGAAGAAGAATGATGAGTACCATCCCAAGAACACCATCCCGACTGTGAAGCATGGGGGTGGTAGCATCATGCTTTGGGGGTGTTTTTTCTGCACATGGGACAGGGCGACTGCACTGTATTAAGGAGAGGATGACCGAGGCCATGTATTGCGAGATTTTGGGGAACAACCTCCTTCCCTCAGTTAGAGCATTGAAGATGGGTTGAGGCTGGGTCTTCCAACATGACAATGACCCGAAGCACACAGCCAGGATAACCAAGGAGTGGCTCTGTAAGAAGCATATCAAGGTTCTGGCCTGGCCTAGCCAGTCTCCAGACCTAAACCCAATAGAGAATCTTTGGAGGGAGCTCAAACTCTGTGTTTCTAAGCGACAGGCCAGAAACCTGACTGATCTAGAGAAGATCTGTGTAGATGAGTGGGCCAAAATCCCTCCTGCAGTGTGTGCAAACCTGGTGAAAAACTACAGGAAACGTTTGACCTCTGTAATTGCAAACAAAGGCTACTGTACCAAATATTAACATTGACTTTCTCATGTGTTTAAATACTTATTTGTCATACAAATAAATAGGTAAAAAATCATACATTGTGATTTCTGGATTATTTTTTTTTGATTATGTCTCTCACAGTGGACATGCACCTACGATGACAATTTCAGACCCTCCATGATTTCTAAGTGGGAGAACTTGCAAAATAGCAGGGTGTTCAAATACTTATTTTCCTCACTGTGTATGTATATATATATTTATATAAAATGAACACCAGGGTGTTAATAAAGTCACAGTTTCATGTTAAATTTTATAATTTGACTCTGAATCACTGACCTGACCGCCCAGCCCCAGAATCAGCAGCATTAAGAAGAAGAGTGCGGCCCAGACCGGTGCCACGGGCATCACTGTCACGGCTTTGGGATACGCGATGAACGCCAGACCCGGCCCTGAAAGCAGGAGAGCATGCGTGAGACACGTTTATCACAACGGGCCAGTGGCTGGTAACGACACACACCAGAACAACTTACACACAACACCAACTTCACAAAGACAGCGAAAGCAAGAGGGAAAGAGACTGAGAAGAAAAGAGAGATGAATGTGCCTCTGGATGGAAAGAGTGTGTGTGTGTGTGTGTGTGTGTGTGTGTGTGTGTGTGTGTGTGTGTGTGTGTGTGTGTGTGTGTGTGAAAAATTCTTCGTGTGTCATTTTCTCTAACGACAGCAGTGTTGATAGTCACATTCAGACGGATTAGTCCAGTGTTTTACTACAGATACAGCATTTAGATGTGGGGGAGGGGGCGGTGCTGACATCCTCGAGGTAAACTCATCAGTGTTCCGTTTCTCAAAACTCTTTTATAAAAATCGCCACGTCCAAAGTTCTTATACCACAGCAATTTGCTCCCAACTTTAATTTTCGATCGATTTGTAACGAAATGATCAAAACGTTTTAATCGCCGTTCGGTTTAATAATAAAGTCTAGCGGTTATTATGCGTTATAGCAGCTATAAACAGCCACTTCTCCATCGTTCTCGGGTTTCTTGTCGTTTAACGTGCTTAGGTTACAAGACGAAAAAATTCAGCTTAAACGTCTCGCAGGACTCATGATGTCCTCGTTCCTGAAGACTTTACCGCATGTTACACCGACGCTGGAGACTCCTTCCATAAATTTACAATAAATGTCTCCTTGTGCCTGTCAGAAATTTGGAAACACCTGTTTTTTCTTATGGTTTTTGATTGACACGTGCATGTTCCTTTTGTTTTTATGAAAAAAAAAAAAACACACCAGAATTAAACAGTGAATGAGTGGATGAAGTTCTGTGGAGCCCCAATGTGATATTTTTCTCTCTACCAGAAGAACTTGTGTGAGAAGGAGAACAGGAGAGAAGATGTGATCAGACTGCCTCACCCCCACAGTCACACATGGAGGTGGAAGCTTTGGTTCGAGGTTGGGGTTGTTTTGGAGCAGAGAAGGTTGGGGACTTATCCCAGAAAGTGAACCAACAATTCCATAATTCAACACCATGCAATTCTGTCTGGAATGCGGCTCATCGGAAGCGACTTCGTGAACCGACAGTGAGCCGAAGCGAGGAATACGTCCGAGCTCTGTAAGAGTTATTTAAAGAACAAAGAGTCGTCTGGAGTGATATCTATCATAAGAACGACCTGCCCAGTCACTGCAAGTTTATCACTAGATCAACTGGAGCACAAGAACTAGTGAACATCTTCGGCGGTTTGTACAGGAGGCACGACAGAGTATTTCAGCTGAACGTTTAGAGAAACAAAGTGTCCGCATGCTGAGAGCGTGTAAAGCTGTTCTTCATGCTCAATGGAAATAAAGTTCTGGACATTTTTTGATTTGTTTGGTCGAAGGAAACCCTTCAGACGGGCACATGACCGAGTTTGAAACTGCAGGAACATGCAGGTGTCACTTCTGTGCTGTGGTACGAGCAGGTCTGCTTCAGTAGCGCTGAATCAAACGTGCTCAGTAGGAATCAGTAGGAATCAAACGTGAGCTCTGAGATATTCTGCACCGAGCGTAGAACATGCCGTGCTTTCCTTAGACGCAACAAAATCACGTGAGCCGCTCGAGGTTCTGCACTCGTACACCACGGCGGAAGGACGGAGCCGAAAGTTCGCTCAAGGACCTGACAGGGATTCACATTGGAATCTTTCTCCAAACATCTTTCCATCCTTCGCTCTTAAGGCAGAGGAGTCAAACCACATCATTTAATAATAATAAATCATTATACTCATGATTTTCAAACCGTAACGAGAAATCATACGAATTTCACCAACAACAAATGCAGTATGAAATCCGAAGATCCATCAGGTTCCTGTGGAGGGTTAAACATAGGAACCATGAAGATGGATTTGGACTGTAATCAATATAAACAATTGTCTACACCGGTTCAAGTCTACGGTTGCCAGGAACAATTTTACATCATAGTCTCCATCAATGAGGCAACCATGACAACGGTGAGATGATGAGAATACGTTTCCTTTCGAGTCTGGTTTCTCTCAAGCTTTCTTCCTCGTACCATCTGTGGGTTTTTTTTTTTTCCCCTCACGCCTTCTGTCTCGCTCATTAGGGATAAACTTATAGAAAATAATTTCTAATGTTAAAATGTATATTCTGCACTTTCACAAAGTCAAATTGAAGACTTTTTAAGAGCACTTTTTTTTTAAAGAATGAAATGTACATTCGTGTTCTTCAAGCTGAGTATCGCTCGACTTGTGCGTAGCCGGAAATTAAAACCCGTTTTACCTCCGCGGTAGAATCCGAGAGATTCGCGCCAATAACAGGAAGCCGATTGGCTGCTGCGTGTCTCATTCCTACTCGTAATACAGCGCATTTTATATGGACCAGCGGACAAAAGAAACTACAACAACCACAGAAGACCACGTTTAAGACCTGAGGTTTTGATTTTTTACAAACTGGTTAAGATTCCACAGAAACCCTGAAGAGACAAAACGATTACAAAAGAATTAATGTTCCTTATAATTGCTAGTTTGTCTCTAAATAGCGAGCCAGTGGCGAATGTGGTGAGGGAAAAACTGCGACGGCACGAGTAAGAAGGAACCTTGAAGGACCAAAGGAAACCTCATCTACATCCTCAACACTGAATGTCCATTTAAAACTGAATTGTTAGAAGACTAGTTTAGCTTTAAATACTGCTAGTTTCCACTAACTAGTTCCAGACGCCCTCATCCAGAGCGACCTACAACTGAGCACTTTAGGGTTAAGGGCCTTGCTCAAGGGCCCATCAGTTGCAGCTTGGTGGTGACCTGATCCAGAGTCCAACACCTTAAATACCACCTCCCTAATAATATAAACAAAAAGCCAGAAAATATTTCTAGGGTGTGAGTAAAAACACCTTTCCCTGAGGGGAATATATATATATATATATATATATCTCATGTGTTTCCTGAGAACATGGATGATAAAAGATCTGGCTCTTCTCGAATAACAACACACTCACAACAAACAAACGTCAGTCCAAATGGTAATTAAAATCACCTCAGTTTTGATTAGCAATAAGAAATGGCTGGGCCGGTGATCAAAAGCGTTGAGAAAAGGCATTTCGATGGAAATGAATGCCTCAGTGACTTTCTCACTGAAACCCAACATGACTTGATCTTTCAAGCTAAATCTTCTTATCCACTGGAGGGCGCAAAAATCTACTGGAACATCTTCCCAGAAGAGTGAAACTCCTCATAAGAGCAAATGGAGACTAAGAAAACGGAACGAGACGTTCACAAAGCACATTCGGATCTTAAGCTCGGGTATCCGCATATTTTTGTCCACAGGGACAATACGGTCGACTTTTTCTTTACTGATTAAACCCAGTAAATTATTCTACACAGAATTTCATTCTTAAATCAGACCAGGGTTAAAAGTGTTGAACAGACGGAAAACTCCTACCTGACTCTGCCACTTCGGAGATGTCCACACCTTGCTCAGCAGCCATGAAACCCAGAATGGAGAAAACCACAAAGCCAGAAAAAAAACCGGTGCCGCTGTTTACCAGGGTCAACATGAACGCATCCCTGAGGAAAACAATTTGTTTGGTTCAGTGTCTGGGACAGATCCTGTCCAATAGGACTTCGGTTTTGTATATGAAGTCTTAAAGCTTAATTAGCTTAGCCAGGTAGCTGTATGCAAGGCTAGTTAGCTGACTCAGCAAAAAAAGAAATACTGAACAAAAACGTTGGGGTTTGCTTCGCTTGTTTGTGGATATTGTTAAATATTCCATTGACTATAAATAAAACAATATATAAATAAACCCCAGACTTGAATCATATCTAGCGGTGTAATATTGAGCTAGCCTGCCAGCATTTATTATTATTGTACTTAATGCTAGTGACTAAAACCTGTGGTAAAAATGCTTTTTCAGAAGCTGATAAAAAAAAAAAAAAAACGAGCCTGAGACCTGTTACTAGCATAGTTAACTAGCTGCTAACTAGCATAAGCTATAATTTTAGGCTATTGGTTATTTTTTACACACCATAATGTACCTTCTCAAGCCAAAGACTTTTTTGGGACATGATATTTACACGATATTTACAAATTAGAACTGAAACAACACCAATTATATAACTGGTTCCGAATATTGACATTCAGGAGTCTTTTTTTTCATGAATATTTAATACACAATAAGTACAGGTAATAATACTCTCACCTGTAGCAGTTGTTGTTGAATCGGTTATAACTGCCAAGAGCGGTCAGCGCTCCGAGTCCGATCGCGTAAGAAAATAACACTTGAGTGCCGGCATCGATCCAGACCTGATTAAGAGAAAGAGAAAGAGAATAAAAATAATGGACAGCGGCAGGCAATAATCTAATCCTGCTTTACTGTAATATATCTGATCACAAGGGTTTCATCAGTCCGGATAACTAGTTGGGGTGAGGGAAAGATAGATCTGTTTTTACAGCATTTGTCAGAGATTTGTCACACACACACACACAAACAAATAGACAGACAAAAAAACAAATGGACAGACTGACTGACTGACTGACTTTTGCTTATTCCTTCAGTGCTCACCTGTTGTTCTAGAATCTTTGACCAGTCAGGCTTGAGATAGTACATTATCCCATCATAGGCCCCAGGAAGGGTCACACCTCTCACCAGAAGAATGAGCAGGACAACATAGGGGAAAGTGGCAGTGAAATATACAATCTGCAACACACACACACACACACACACACACACACACACACACACACACACACACACACACACACACACACACACACACAAACAAACGTTTATTAACATAAGAACAGATGATCTGCTGAACGTTATCTCTGTCAGGCATTTTCTTTCCCTACTGCAATGCCGGTGGTTTCATCATAACATTCAGAAATATCGAGAATTATTCACGTGTGTAGGACGTTTACATTTGAATCGTTCTTGACCTCGAAGAAAGAAGGGGGGGGAGGCCCCACCTCTTTCTGAGCTTTCTGTGAATGCCAGCACAAGGCTGTATGAGCAGAACAACCAATCAATGATCACCATTGTCCAGCTTCTCGAAGTAATTCTTTACTTCTTCTTCTACTGCTGTATTTAGAAATAAACAGAGAAGGTGAGAACATCCCGATTTCAGGTAAAGGTCAGTGTGGATGAGGTCAGGGTTCTGTGCATGAGCTCTTCCACTACAACCACACCAAAGCTCAATTAAAGAGTACAGTTCGACCGAATAATCATGTCTGCAGATTAGTTGATTTCTGGAACAATACACACTGGTAGTTTTTCCGGTTTCCCTCTCCTCACGAGAGCGGCCTCTAGAGGTGAATCGCTGACGCCACGCACTGTTTGTTTTTACACGCCAGACTACGCGGTGACGGAGAGTGCTACATTGTATGTATTATTTATCGTTTGTTTATTATAGAATGCTATTTATTAATTAATAAATTCATATTTATTTTATTTAGCACATTTAAATTTCAGAACTATTTCCCTTGGAGTGTTATATATTTTTTTTAATCCAGTATATGTTTTTTTTTAATATTGGTTAAATATTGGACGCTACCTTATGGCATGGGAATACAGGCCCAGTTAGCTCAGACTACTTCTCATAAAAATAGCAAATAAAAGGAAAAAAAAAGGAGGTTGGCACCTCTTTTTTGAACGATCTCTCAATAGCGGTTTCCTTTTCTTATCTGGAAAATTTCTCACTGTCTGTTTTCTTTGTTGAGGTCGATTTGAAGCCAGTGGTATATGAAACATAAGCAAGTGGTTGTAAAGCGTGTGGGGGGAGGGCGGCGAGGCTGCATGAAACACCAGAATTAAACTCCAGTCATTCTGACAGTGTGGATTCATGTGATCACACCCACTCCCCCTCCATCCGAATCCAACAAACCCCATTCCAGCCTCACACTCCTCCTCTTCCTCCTCCCACGTCCCTCGGTACCTTGCTACTGCGCTATTGTGGAGCGCCGGCTGGTGGGCTCGAGAGGCTAAAGAAAGTCACGTCGGTTCGGTGACGTAGCCAGGATGTGTGCGAAAGACTTCACATGTCTTAACAGGCTCATTCGCATCGTGTGCCATCGAATGGTATTTCCCGCGAGTGTCAACGTAATAAATCCTTATTCCACACTCAAGTTCAAGCATTTACACATCGTGCACTCGGAATTTATAGATAGAGAGAGAGAGAGCGAGAGAAAAAAAAGATGGTGAGCACCGCTTTGATATCAGCTCGTGTGTGTGTGTGTGTGTGTGTGTGTGTGTGTGTGTGTGTGTGTGTGTGTGTGCGACAGACTGTATAGATGTCTGTACCTTTCCTGTAGACTTCACTCCTTTCCAAATGCAGAAGTATACCAACACCCAGACGGCCAACAGACACAAAGTCATCTCCCAGTTGATCTGACCCGGACTGTCCAGACCTTCAGAGATACGCAGCACCTTGTTCCTGCACAGTAAAGGACAAAGAAAATGGCCTGAAACACGACACGTAGAAATACAGTCTACGTACATCAAAATCCAGGGGGAAGAAAAAACAGATCGCTCAAAGACAACTACGCTGTAAGGCCATAAGTTTTAGGACACACTGGCGTAAGATTTGTCTCAGCTTTTTGAGAATTTGTGGAACTTTGTGCTCATTCAGGTGAGGTGGAGAGGCCTGGGGTGCAGCCAGCATTCACATTCATTCAATAGGGTTTAGAGCTCGAAAGCAGGAGATCTTCCACTCCAAAACATGTAAAACATATATACATGAATGTAGGGGCATCGTCATGCTGGAACAGGTTTGGGTCTTCTAGCTCGAGTGAACATCCCATGAAGAACCACATATGGCATATAGGAAAAGCCAGGTGTCCCAATACTTTTGGCCATGTAGTGTGTATAATTAATTCAAAACGGTCGGCTTGAACGTCTCCGTGTTTAAAGAGGAGATTTCACAACACGGTTGGACAAGTCGGGTGTCCCAATACTCTTGAATATATATATATATATAATGTCTTTAATATAAAATCTCTGTCTTTTAATTTAAAATGTCTTTCTATCTTTCACTCAATATATTAATGAATGCATTACTTGTTAGCAGCAATTTAATGGTAGCCTCATTTTTCCTGACTCTAAAAGCGAACATGTGCTTCAGATGAGTCACTTCCACCGAGTCCATGTTTATTCAGTTATGGTGTATTTGCATATCCAGGATGTTGTTCCCAGAAACAAACAGCTCCATATGTGAAACCGTTTATATACAAAACACGCTTCATGATTCGTCCGATTTGACTTCATTTGACTTTGGAATTTTTACGCATCACCACGGCGTAAACAAAACCCGGGCCGCTCGATTCCTTCAATCCGATTCGCCTGTGGTATCCGTCCAAAAGACACCGCACGCACACACACACACACACACACACACACACACACACACACACACACACATACACACACACGCACACACATACACACACACACAAGGCCGTGGTGCATCATGCAGAGGAGTTAAAAATGACGTCGCACACCAACAGTAAAGGAACGCAAACGGAAAGGAAGCAACTTACTCCCAAAACTCGATGATGGGCGAGGTGGCGTTCTCTAACTCCTCGCAGGTCTTGTTCATGAAGGTGTAGTTGGAGTTGGTGCCGTTCCTGCAGGCGTCATGGCGAAAGGTCTCGATGCAGTTCTCCGTGTTCCAGTAGTTTGTGCAAGTGGACCACGGCAGTACAGCGGTGAAGGATTTTATAAGGTAATAGAAAGCCCATGCCGGGACCATGATGTAGTAGGTGTTGCAGAAGAACACGATAACCGAGGAGGCATAGCCGAGTCCTGAGACACAGAGTGAAGAAACGGAACAGGGAGACGGTTTGTTATCAGGAGATTGACAAACTGTAGGGTTTAAAAATGTGCCATAATGCAGCATTCATTCAAAACAGCACAACTCACTGAACTCCAAAAAAGGAGGCGTGGCCTGTGGTTAAAGTTATAATAAAGGAGGTGTGGCCTGTGTTTATAGATACAGGTATTCGTCGACCTAAGACCTATGCAACATACGACCATTCGACTTTACGATCACAATCGCTAGCCGCGGCGTTCGACAGTGCGTACCAGCTTCCGGCATCATTTCACAGTACTGTACATATAGCCTACTCTACTTACGTCCAAATCGTGTTACGACCGGTCTGTCGGTCCCAATCGTAGTCATAAGTCGACGACTACCTGTATAATAAAGGAGGTGTGGCCTGTGTTTATAAATATAATAAAGAAGGTGTGGCCTGTGTTTATAAATATAAAAAAGGAGGCATGGCCTGTGTTTATAAATATAATAAAGGAGGCGTGGCCTGTGTTTATAGATATAATAAAGGAGGCGTGGCCTGTGTTTATAGGCATAATAAAGGAGGCGTGGCCTGTGTTTATAGCTATAATAAAGGAGGCGTGCCCTGTGTTTATAGATATAATAATAGAGTAATGGAGGTGCTGTGAGCTAAGCAGAAGAAGGTCAGACCTTTAAAGAGTGGAGCGATGTTCCACACGGCGATGCCTCCAGCTTTCATAAACTGGCCCAGAGATATTTCCAGGAAGAAAATAGGAATTCCACCAAGGAATATAAACAACAAGTAGGGAATGAGAAAGGCTCCTGGGCAGGAAAGAGGAAAAAAGAGAGAGAGAGAAAAAGATAAAATTTTTAATCAATTATGTCAATGCAGTTAACATGTTAATAACTGAGAGAGAGAGAGAGAGAGAGAGAGAGAGAGAGAGAGAGAGAGAGAGAGAGAGAGAGAGAGAGAGAGAGAGAGAGAGAGAGAGAGAGAGAGAGAGAGAGAGAGAAAGGAGGTAAGATTGCAAACAAAAAGCTTGTCAATGAAATGACTGCCGTTGGATGATGTATGAGAACGTGACCGCTGGCCTGCGCCAACACACACTTGCACAACACGCACACACACACACACACACACACACACACACACACACACACACACACACACACACACACACACACACACACACACACACTCCCCTCTCTCTCTCTCTCTCTCTCTCTCTCTTTAAATTTTTTTCTCTCTCTATCTCTCTCTCTCTCTCTGCATGTCTGCACACTGCGTAGGCTGCATCGTGACTGCGTTAGAAAAACGAGCGGAATTGAAACACGAGCTATCGAATCACTAAAGCTGTGATTTTTTCCTTTATTTTCGAGCCTCGAAGGCTGTACGGATCAAATCTAATATAGACTACGGAGAGCAGGAGCGCTTGTGAATGAGCAGCCGGTTTTGCCTTTTGGGAAAAGAAAAAAAAAAAACAGAGCTACTGTTTTGACCGAAGGCTTTCGGATATAAAGTCTGGTTTTTGAACATGAGGATGAGGACGCAGGCAGGAGGAGGATCTCCAGTGTCTTTGCGGTGAAGAAGGCAGCATTTACAGGCCCGTCTCCTGACCCTAATGTACTTTTTTTTAATCAGACGCACATATTAGGTTTCAGGTGATACAGAAGAGTAACACGGCCTAGTGTACGTGACCGAACGTCCACTCGAGGATGCTTGATTTGAGAGCAGGAATCTGTCCGGACGCCACGCCGATACAAAAACACACCTGCTGATTTGATTATATTCAGGAAATATCATATTGATTTTGCTGTTTGAAAGCCAGACCTTGCGAAAATCAATCGATCGATAAATAAATAAAGATCTACCATAGCTGTCAATCAAGTGTGCTCATTAGAATATTAGGCCACACCCACACCAATTAGCCTGATTGTATTTTTGTTTGCACGAGGACCGTTTTCAAATCTACTCTGCCACACGATTACGAGGAAACGTGAAAGTAGGTCCACACGTCCGACCGTGACGTGCCACGAGAAAGACGTGCCGAGTTTACGTTGCGCAGTTTTTACGCTCAAGTGGGTTCATTAAGGTGAATTAGCGGTTATTAAACCCTTTAATATCCCCCAGTTTGTACAGTTGAGTTCACTAAAGAGCTACAGAGAACCGCTAATGGCTACAGGTGGCAACGGCGCATCTCTGAGGAGCAAAAGAATTCAATTAAACAAAAAGTCACGTGAGGACACTGAAATGAGCCAACGGCGAGACTGGAAAACCGCTCTGCTCTCAGGAGGACAATGAGTGTAAATATTATCATGTGGACTGATGTCCTATCAGGGGGGTGAATCCCAGGGATTGGCTGTGGATCCAGTGAAGAGGACGGTGAACGAGTGAACGAATGAATGAAGAATAAGAGAACTTGCTAATTATTAGTATGTCACAATATTAGGACGAGCTCTGATCTGAACCCTACTGAACACCTTGGAGATGAATTCTTCACACTGACTGCACCCCAGGTCCAACATCAGTACCTGACTTTACTGCAGAATCTAGTGGAACATCTTCCCAGAAGAGTGGACGGAATTAAACGAGGAAAATTGGGACTAAATGTGGAATGCAACGCTATAAAGAAACGTACTTACGACCAGGTGTCCGCAAACTATTGGCGTTATAGTGTATAATGCGCTTCGGAGGTTACAGGAATCAGAAAGCTGATCCGTGTAATTAGTGTTGGACCTCTGGAATAAATTCCAATCGGTATTCCACTTTTGGGAGAATTTGAATCGACAGGGAAAAGCGGGCGTGACGCGTGTCCAGGCAGGTACGGTACAGTCAAAGCGAACCGAACAGGCCAAATGTGAGGGTTGTGTGAGAACTGTGTTATTTAAACTTTAAAACGCTACCTGGGAGACTTGATTTGGGACTGCAGGATGTTTCCAAAAGCCTGTCCACTATGTACAGTAATTTTCTGTGAAAAAAAACAAAAAACGGTGCCAGCACAGTTTGAGCCAACACACGGCGGTAACCTTAGCGCTCCCCGTCAGGGGTAAAGCAAGTATTTGCGAAGAGACATTTCAGAGACACCCCTAACAGGCCGATGTTTACACCGCTTATCAAGCTTCCACTATAACACGATTAAAAACAACACGCTTGACTCCCAAATGCTTACAAGCAAATTTGCCATTTCATAAAGACGCCTCGATGGCTTTTTATTGATTAGTCGTTAACTCCTTAAACACATCAGCAGCCTTGATGTGATCACACGTCTTTTTTCTCTCTGTTTGATTACTGATTAACGCCTCGAACTCATCACACGGCCCGAGTCACATTCCTCAAATTACACAACGTTTATACGCATTTATACGCCTCGGGTTTATACGCCTCGGGTTCATTTACTGTATAAATGCTACTCGACAAAAGATCAGCGTCTTAGATTTTACACGTGAAAAAAAAAGGGCCCCAATCGAATAAATTAAATGACTGATCTGGAAACGCTGGAGGACTTGAGCTTCTGAGAAACCTGCATGCACAGTTTACAATGCAAAGTTTCCCTTTCGCAGATTAAATTAATTGTGCACAGTTGTGTACACACAGACGTGTGTGTGAACGTGTGTATAAATCCAACTTCCATTGACGCTGAAGTACCTGTGATATGTATCTTACAGGTAAATCCGGTATCACAATCTAAATGTAAATAAGCCTGAAGACACATAATTAGCGTTTACAGTATGTACATGCTACAACTATACACGCCGTTCTGATTGATAAATACCAAGACGACGCCACGGTGACGAGCAACGGTGCAGCCGCTATAAGACCAAAAGTATTGGGACACCAAATTCTCCCTGCATACGAGGCCTTTCTTTAAAAGTCCTCAGCTCTTCATGAGGGTAAAACTGGAAATGTACAGGAGCACTGGAGAAGTGTTTCACACGCCCTAAACTGTCTCATGAATGAAGTTAATGGAAGATGATGTAGATCACTGCTGGGGGTCTCAGTAAAAGGATATGTATGTGTATATATTTATATATATATATAAAAACTCACCTCCACCATTCTTGTAGCAGAGGTAAGGGAACCTCCACATGTTCCCCAGTCCGACGGCAAAGCCCACACAATACATGATGAAGTCCATCTTCCTGGTCCATGTCTCTCTCTCAGGCTGTGTCTCGCCGCTGGCATCCACAAGATTGCTGTTGGAGGCCTGGTTTTGGTTCCCGTCCTCCTGTTGTTCTTCTTGTCTGCATAAAAAAAAAATTGTTAAAGGGTTAACAGGATCTGGTCCTCTGCCTTTCTTTAGAATATCCCTTATAATAAAGGCTTATTTCTGAAAAACAGGTCTTGTTATTTTAAACATATATTCATATTTTTTTTTTTTTTTTAAATAAAAAATAAAAATAAGGCTCACTGATAGCCTTCTTGGGGGAGGAGATGTTTGTCCCAATATATACATAATATTCTATAATTAAGTACAAGTGTTGTGCTTCTGCAAAGGTCCAATCGGGTGATCTGTGATGTGAGTGTACATGTTGAGCAAACACAGCTCATTGGTTCTGGCCTAAACTGGTGGAACCTGAATCTGGAACTGGAATACAATTGAATAGAACTGTCTAATAATATAAAAAAATTTATTATATATATATATAAATATACCTTGACCCATTAAGAGCGTATGATATTTAACAGATATGGAAGGAGACTCAGGAACAAACCAAACTCACAGACGGTCCACAAAAGAAAACGTAATAATAAATGGATAAAAAAATACATTCTAACGTATAATAATAAATAAAAAATTGTAATTGGCAATGTATTTATTTGTAAAATAACAATGATTATGAGTTTGTCAATAAAGAGCCTTTCTATATTCTTTCATTCAAATGTTCAGGCTGTTATTTTGGACATTTTGCTCTCAGAGGTAAATCATATCGCCAAAAGTTTGTGGACGCCTGACCATAATATTGACGTGTTTTCAACCAGCACTATTCTGAGCTAAATCTTACCTCCTTGTACAAAACTTGAACACATTCAATCTCTCAAGCCCTCTGGTTCGCCTCTTTACCTCTCTCCTTCTCTCCATCTCTCTCGATCTCTGTATGTCTCTAACACACAACACCATAAATAAGTTATTCAGTGCAGTATCAAACAAAGAAACATATCAAATTATGGTGACTTAAAACACTATTCATTGAAGTATAAAAAGATAAAAGTAAATAAATAATAAATATAAGTTTTGAGCAACAAGGCTGGAAATAAAAAAAAATAGAAATAAAAAAAAAACCTGTAGTGCAAAAAAAAAAAATAAAAAAAAAAAAAAAAATATATATATATATATATATATATATATATATATATAAATAAAATAAAATCAATTAAATTGTAAATTCTAGAAGAAGTGTAAAGAGGACCTGAAAATAAATATAAATAAAAGCTGACTGTAAAATAAGCATTCGATAGAAATAAAAATTCAGAGCTGACTGTGATTTGATGCACCTCTCAGTTTCAGAGTTTTATTATTCAACTTCAACAAAAGCTGGTTGGTTGAAGGCAATATCGTATCATATACTAATTTAATTCGTAATGTTCATTGTCAATTAATATATAGTGAAGTAAAATGTACATAACACGTGTAGTTGAGTAGACAGAAAAGTTGCTTAAAAGTTTTAACTCAGTTAATTAAAAATTAATAAATTTAGTTTTTTGTGGGGAAAATGATGATCTAACATCATCTCCTCAACATCTTCTCCACCTCGGTGCTGTGAAAAGAAATGAATAAAACCATGTCATGGCACACATTCGTTTGCACCATCTTGTGGCACTTGAGTATACAGTGGTGTGAAAAAGTGTCATGTGACCCAGGTTCATTAGGAAGTAATAGTAGTGTTTTCCCATGGGGTCAGTTAATTGAGGAAGGTTCTCTTTCTCTCTTGGGCCTTAAAGAACCTTCGCTTGCAAGTTATTGCACTTTTTTCATGTTTGGTATGGATATTAGATTAGATTAGATTGGATTACATTTACAGAGACAATGAAATGCAGTTAGCATCTAACCAGAAGTGCATAAGTGGCTTATTTACAATAAATAACAGTAGATAAATAGTGTATGAGGTTCTTATATACAGGGATGATGGTGATTAATGTACAGAAGGTGCAGTAGGTAATAATATATAATAATATACACTATACTGTAAAAAGATTATACATAGACATCAGAAGATAATATACTCAGATGACATGATATAGTTATGTACAAGTGTGAATGTACAGTATGTATTCAAATTATATATGATTTGGAATTTACAAGTTTGATTACACTGCATAAATGAACCTTACAAAAGGCATCCGCTAAGCTTAACCTTTCCTACTGTTATATGCAGATACTCATAACAGATTTTCATAAGATTTCATGTGTATTTCACTTTTAATCCAAAAAAAGAAAGTCATGAAAATAACACACAACAAGAAAAAGCCTCAAATAAACTCTTTTTTTTCCTTTACTGTATATAGACAGACAAACAGACAGACAGACAGACAGACAAACAGACAGACAGACAGACAGACAGACAGACAGACAGACAGACAGACAGATAAAAGTTTATGGACACCTGACCATGAGATTAGTATGTGCTTTTTTAATTCCAGATTTACTCCCCATTTTCTTCTATAACAACCTCCACTCGTTTAGGAACCATGTTTCTGGATTTTTAGATTTTTTAATTGATGTAGATAAGGTGAGGAGGCCTGGGGGTGCTCAATGTGGTTTAATAGGATTTATAGCAGGAGATCTTTCACTCCAGCCCATATAAAGCAGATCTTCATGGAGCTGGCTTTCTGCACTGGGGCAGTGTCCTGCTGGAACAAGTTTGGGAAGAACCACATATGGCTGGAAAAGTCAGGGGTCCCAATACTTTTGTCAATATACTGTATAAATAAATAGATACATACTAACAAACAAACAAATATGCATGGACAAACAGACAGACAGACAGACAGACAGACAGACAGACAGACAGATAGATAGATAGATAGATAGATAGATAGATAGATAGATAGATAGATAGATAGATAGATAGATAGATTTATACTAACCTTTCTGTAAATAAGTGTTTACTGCTGTAAAAACAACAACACAACAAAAAACATCAGAATATCAGTTATAGAATTTTATAAAATCTTTAAATCGAAATGATTTAAATTTAACATTTGTGATTTTCATCTTGTTTATGTAATAAAGACACATTTTTGGTTTGTTTTTATAGTTTAACTGCCCAGTCACCGGACCTTAATCCTATTGAACTGCTCTGGAATGAACAACAGTAGTGAAGAACATCTTTGGAGAGTTTTACAAGAGGAACTGCAAAGTGTTTCAGCTGAACGTTTCTCCAAACGACAAACAACTTTTAGCAAACGAGCAGCTTATGTATAAGCTTCATGTTCATACTCCAAGCTGGGTTTTTTTTGCAAGCATGTACAGTGTGAAGGAGCTCTTGTGGTCCAAAATGCACTTTTGCCACATAGAAGGCCATGTGCTCGAGCCGCTATATGCCTGGAATGATATTGCAGATGTAATCTGCCATTTTGGCCTCACACCAGACAAGAGCCTCCTGTACTTGTGCTTCAATGTTTCCATCTCCAATACCGCTAGTATTATCCTGCAGCTCAAGATGAAGGTTATGACATCAGTTTATCAAATGATCCGTTTCAGTTTGACAGACGACTTTGTAAACGACTTTCTATTTCGGCGTCTGTCACTGGTGTGTGTGTGTGTCTGCATTTAGCAGTTGTGGGGTCAAAGATGAAACAGGTTTGAGGTTTGTGATTGCACGTCAACCAATCAGAGCAATAGTTTCTGGGGCACGACCCTCCCCAATTTATTTCTATTTTTTTTACTCAGTAATTGATATGATTTAAAATGTAGTTGAATACAATACTTCAAACAAATCATACTTAAGTAAAATGATTATAGACCAAATATGTACATCATTCCTTGAATCAACAAGAACCACGTGAGGATGCACGCTTTAGTGTTGCCACCCCTCATATTTCTCATCAAAATCTACTGTCTTTATTCTGTTACCAGGTGCTTCCCCTTTTTTTTGGGAATTTCAGATGTTAAATGTTAACAGTTCTTGACAACAATGTGCTACATAAACAATTTAGGTATCTTTGGAAAGAAGACACTTTGGGATTTATATACTGATATAAACATATATATATTTATAAAACATGTTCCATACTTTTTATTTCATTCCAGTACTGGTTGGAAAGCCACATGTCTCATGAGTTTATATTTTAAATGTAATGAAAATATCATGAAAAATGAGATTAATACAAACATTTATCTGAGAATTTGTCTGGTCCTTTTCTCCCTTCACTGGCTGAAGGCTATAGCGGACAGTACCGTCGTGATTCCTGTAGGTGGCAGTATAAACACAGTAATCATTTACTTTTTAGAGACACTAAAAACAATCTGATATACTTCCATACGATAAAAGAAAAATTCAGAAATCAGGGGGTATTTTTTAGCCAGGCTGATTTTAACCCACCTGCCTGAATTCTAACCCCCTGTTTTTTTCACCTTATTACATGAAGAGTCACTAAAATGGGTCTGATGCACCTACACAAGTAATAATGCATGTGCAAAATACTACATTTCATTAAATCAACGTGATTAAACGTGTTTTTATACACACAGTTTACAGTAGGTAAAAAATTTAAATGTAATTAGTCAACAGACGATTTTTATTTGCGAGTCGGTAAATATGATTTTGTGAACGGGAAAAACGAATCATTTGTTGTGTCTTCAGATTCCTGATTGGAGATAAAGTGGAACCTAAAATGTCTTGCCTTCATTTTATAAAAATGGTTTGTGTGTATGAGTATAAGTGTGTATGAGTGTGTGTGTGAGTGTGTGACTGACTCATCATATGTGTGTGTGTTACAGTTTGCAGTGACTGCATGTGGCACTGAAAGCTGATTCTACTCCTCAGGCATGGACCTCAGAGCAGAAGGTGGCATCAAGGATCATCCGTATCTTTTTCTGGATCCCAAAGTAACAAAACCCTAAATAATCAGAACCCTGAGTAATCAGAACCCTGAGTAATCAGAACCCTGAGTAACCCATGAGGTTCCCAAAACTGGTGTCTCTGGGGTGACTTGATCGAGAGGAACCCATGGTCTCTCCTTTCATTTTTGTTTGCTACTCAGACTATGATTTTTGTTTTTACTTCATCAATAAAAACAGATGACGTCTGTTAGTTCCTCATCATCGTGGCGTGCGTCTGACTCGGTAAAAAGAACAGAGGTCAAGAAAACAAGGACAAAAAAAACAAAGTGCTGAATTTAGTGATGTTATAAATACGATACTGAACCTCTGGGAGCCATAAAGTAACATTTTTAATGACAATCTGGATCTGATTAATGAAGCGCTGAAGACCTGTCAGGCTTTTTTTGTGCTAAAGGTCAGGGACACTGTGCAGCGGTGGACGACTTTAAGACTTTTAGACAGTAATTACTCAACTCGACGTTTCAGACCATGAGGAGAAATATCATCTGTCAATTACAGTATACTTTTCCACATCTTTTTCCAGTTTTAGATTCTAAATAGTTTGTTTCATTGATTAAAACTCATAGATTTTTACAGCTAGCTATTATTTACTGACTCTCAGTTGTGTGTTTCAGCATAAGTAAAGAGATTGACGTTAAACGCTGCTTCCATCTAGTGGCGGAACTTATGTACTGCATGTAATTAATTTTGCCAGCCCGATCAATTAAGCACAATAAATACAATTAAGTACAGCTAAATTTGCTCTTTAATTATCGGATGATTGGAACTTTTGAAAAAAAAATTAAAGATTTATATCATGTAGAATTTTTCAGTGGACATCCCTGGATGCAGAAGTAGTAGAAATTTATAAAACCTATGCTCACATATTTATAGAAAAAAATACATTTCCAAATAAACACAACCTATACTGCAAATATAATATATTATAAAGCATTTCAAGGATGTAAACAATAACAAATCCCGGTTTATTTAGACAGACAAGGGTTCACTGAACAACATGCCGTAAAGCACTAACAAACAATAACAATAACGATGTAATATGAATGATTATTCCTTTGTTTATGTAAACCCAACCATTGTGGTTGCACAAGTCAGTGCACTCTTAGTGCAGGTGTGGTGCTTAATTCCGACCCCCCCCTGTCTACTTAAGTCTACTGTCTTTATTCTGTTACCAGGTGCTTCCCCTTTTTTGGGGAATCTCAGATGTTAAATGTTAACAGTTCTTGACAACAATGTGCTACATAAACAATTTAGGTATCTTTGGAAAGAAGACACTTTGGGATTTATATACTGATGTAAACATATATATATTTATAAAACATGTTCCATGCTTTTTATTTCATTCCAGTACTGGCTTGAAAGCCACATGTCTCATGAGTTTATATTTTAAATGTAATGAAAATATCATGAAAAATGAGATTAATACAAACATTTATCTGAGAATTTGTCTGGTCCTTTTCTCCCTTCACTGGCTGAAGGCTATAGCGGACAGTACCGTCGTCTTTCCTGTAGGTGGCAGTATAAACACAGTAATCATTTGCTTTTTAAACTCACCTGCCCTGATTCTAGCCCCTTAAAAGAGACACTAAAAACAGTCTGATATACTTCCATACGATATAAAAAAAATCAGAAATGAGGGGGTATTTTCAGGCAGGTGGGCTATTTTTAACCCACCTGCCTGAATTCTAACCCCCTGTTTCTTTCGCCTTATTACATGAAGAGTCACTAAAATGGGTCTGATGCACCTACACAAGTAATAATGCATGTGCAATATACTAGATTTCATTAAATCAACGTGATTAAACGTGTTTTTATACACACAGTTTACAGTAGGTAAAAAATTTAAATGTAATCAGTCAACAGACGATTTTTATTTGTACGTTGTTTTAGTTTGCAAGTCGTTAAATATGATTTTGTGAACAGGAAAAAATGAATCATTTGTTAAATAATAATTGAATATTAACGGATAGAAAGGAGACTAATAGATTTTCTAATAGTCTAAAAGGTTTACTAATGTAATAAGCAAAGAAATAAGCTATATTATAGCTACAATGCAGCGCTATATACAAATAAAACACTAATACAAAGGGTTTATTTCGTTCCTATTGTCCTTGAGTACAATTTAATGTTAACATGTTCTGCTGTTATCTCAAAGGAGGGCTTCCTCGACTTTTACTTTTTTATACTTGTAAATATATGTTGACCATTTTTTTTGTATATTATGAATTTTTTTTTTTTATCGTATGGGAAGTATGATTACTGAGTTTATGCTGCCACCTACAGGAAACACGACGGTACTGTCCGCTAAAGACTTCAGCCAGTGGTGGGAGAAAAGAAATCTCAAAATATTATATTAATAATTTCAATACATTAAAAATATAAACTCATGAGACATGTGGCTTTCAAGACAGTACTTTTCTGGATTGCTCCAGGACTGATTTTATGCATTTATATATGAATTAAAAAGCATGGAACATGTTTTTATAAATAAATAAATAAATAAATATATATATATATATATATATATATATATATATATATATATATATATATATATATATATATATATATATCAGTAAATATATTTATATCAGTATATAAATCCCAAAGTGTCTTTTTCTCAAAGATACCTAAATTGTGTCTGTAGCTCACTGTTCTCAGGATCTGTTAACATTTAAATGTAGGTCAAAAGACCAAACTTAGAAAACACATTGAAAATAAATCATATTATGTACAGACAAGCATTTTGGTTAAGTTTGTTTTTTTACATACATTTGTTTTATTAAGCCATTAAGCTTTTAAGCTTTTTTCCTTAATGGTTTTCTATTTTAAAAAATGCTTAACATGTAATTAAATGCTACGTTGGAATCCTGAATCCAGGAGTTTGGTCATTTTTAAAAACTCTCATTTAATGTCTATTTAATTTCGGACAGCAGGAGTTCCTGGTCTCAGTGAGCGCATGAACAATATGTAATAGTTTTCATTTTGTCATTTAATCACAAGAAAAAAATAAACCGTCTCAATAAACTGAATTTCAGGAAGGTGAATCTGGTTTTGTGATGTGAATGTTGAGAGATGTTGATCTGATCATGACGCAGAAGTATTAGGAATATTTCTCCTTTTTATGTATATTTCCATATGTTTTTTTTTTTTTTTTATATATATAAGCAAAGTGAAATCTTTAAAAGGGTTCATTTCAGACACTATTTCGAGGTTATATGCTATTTAAAAAGTACAATCCGAACAAAAATATTAGGACTTATCACGTTTATGCGCCTTTCCCCCAAAGTGTTAGCAAAAATCTATACACAAAATTGTGTAGGACGTCTTTGTAGCTTGAAATTTTCCCATTTACTTGAACTAGGAGACCCAGACGTGGTCCAGCCTGACAATCCCACTGTGCACAAGTTCACATGGGTTGGAGAGGAAGATCTCATTGGACTGTATTCCAGAAAACAAACTTTACTTACCCTCACATAAATCCCAAACTATCAGCTGATGAACTTAAAAAATGCGTGCTCTGGTTCTGTCGGCTAAGGAACACGAGTGATGTGTTCGGTTAAATCTCCAACTCTTTAACCCAGTTAAACAATGGTTAATGCGCGTTCACGCCGAGTACAATATCATATTCTGAATGTTTCAATTTTTTGTTATTTTTTCAATGTCAGTTTCAGGAGTCACCATGGGAACACATGGGGGGGGGGTGGTTTGGTGGGACGGGGGACGGGGGACGGTTGTTTCATACTTCAGTGAAAATGAATTAGGGGTTTTTATTGGTGGCTTACTATTATAACAAAAAACTACTTTTAGAGTAAATGTGTTAGTTTATATAATTATGTACAGTTTATTCTATATTCGAAATACTGTTAAATGTTACTTTCCCTTAAATTTACCCAGGAATGCCACATAACTTACTGGAAATACACATACAGTTCTGGAATACCATCTGCTACAGTATAAAACATTAACCGTACTGAACAATGAACTGACTTTACACCATTGTAACAGAATGTATCTCTACACGCTCACTCCAAAATCTAGTCGAACATCTTCCAAGAAGTTGAAGGTCAAATTGAAATTAAATGTGGAATTGAATGTTCAAAATATGCATTTACCAATCTTTTGGTCAGGTGTCCAGCACATCCTGTTCCATTCTGTCCTGTACCACCGTTCCATCCTTTCAGGGGTGTAGATTACATGGGGGACGCGGGGGACATGTCCCCCCAGGGGCGTAGATTACACGAGGGACGCGGGGGACATGTAACCCCAGGGGCGTAGATTACACTGGGGACGCGGGGGACATGTAACCCCAGGGGCGTAGATTACACTGGGGACGCGGGGGACATGTAACCCCAGGGGCGTAGATTACACGAAGGACGCGGGGGACATGTAACCCCAGGGGCGTAGATTACACTGGGGACGCGGGGGACATGTAACCCCAGGGGCGTATATTACACGGGGGACGCGGGGGACATGTCCCCCTCACTTTTTATGAAAAGTAAATTCGTCCCCCTCACTTTTTTAGTGGAAAGTGTGTGTTCACGACATGTTGAGGTTTTAATAAAGCAATGTATATAAATGCAGAGTGATTCAAAATTCAAAGAGACAAGACAGTCTATACATGACGTTCACGTATCCACGGCAATCAGTCACTCACTTGTGACGCGCCCTGGTACTGTAGCTCGAGGCGCATCCGCGGTCCCGTGCACGATCCAACATTCGGTTGCGATGAGCTCAAAGCGGCAAAAACCGCTTCACTCCTTTTTTATAAAAAAGTCAAGCAGTGTAAGTTGCATATGGTCCTGAATTGTGTTGCACAATGTTTAGTAGCGCCGCCTGTTGCTCTTGTTGAATAATTAGCACATTTTAAAGGTTTTAAAGGATTATAAGGAAAATAGCTGTTTTTTCATTATTGCACTAATTTTATGTGTTGTCAAGAATGAGCAAGAAACAAACAGCCTTGGTTTGTCAGGGCAGATTCAGGATGTTACACAAGAAACTTTACAGGTGAGAACAGATGTGGCTTTAAACACCTGGCTTAAAAATCTGTAACACATTAGTATGATGAACAACTGCACATTGGCTGTTTATTAGTACGCGACTTAGAAAGCACATATTCATTCCTTATTCTTCATGACCATATTCTGCATCCCATAATAATCCCTAATACCTACACTTAACTACAACCACTACCTTAAAAGCTAATAATCAGTAAATTAAGAGTTTGAGGCGAAAGTTAATAGTGAATACGTTCCACATACTAAAGTGTTAAACAATTTAGCATACAAATTATTGGTTAATGTCCAGCAGTGTGTTCATTTGTCATTTTCTTCTGTATGTCACTATCGACACAGTCCCGTCTAAACAGTGTTGCTGTGTGTCACATCCACAGTCACAAAATTTACAATATAAATAGGGAAATGATTGTTCAGCTGTTAGATGGGAAGGAACGTCACAGAAACACTTTTGGCAGTTTTAAATAGCTTTATATATTGAGGTATATGTTCGCTTTAATACTGCGTAAAAAGCTACTACTTTTAAACAAACCAGACAGGAAGCTTAAAAGAAGTGACACTAAATGTGTATTTCATCTCATTGTATAATTGATATCGGCTCTTGACATGTTTGTCAGTTGAGTTTAATACATATTTTCTTTCAATGGTTGGTTTTGAATGACTTGTTCTCTTCCTGAAACATGGACTGTAGAAGAGAACAAAATGAAGTATTATTTAAATGTGCAAGTCTCCATTACTGTGTGCCGTGTCCTGTGCATACACACAATACAATTTAAAATATGTAAACAATATACTTTCTTAGTACCATTATAGGGACATCTTTGTACTTTATACTCACAAAGATACACATTACTACCTTAGAGTACCAATGTGTACCTTAATGTACAATTATACATTTTTGGGGGTAAATAAGGTACAAAGATGTCCTTTTAAGGGTCCTGTCCCAGTGGCAAGCTGTTGTATTTCTTTCTTTCTTTCTTTCTGTTTTATAATCATTTATAATCATAAATAATATAAAGCAAAAAAACTATGATTAAAAATAAAACCTGTCAATTACACAAGGGTTAACTGAAAAAAACAAACAGGTAAACACTAGACATTTCGTCCCACTTTTGAAATGATGGCTACCCCCCTGTTTTCTATAATTGCGACGTGATAGTGGTGTATTAAGAGATGTACAGTCACATGTTTGATTCACATTAAATGGTGTATAAGAATCAGCCTCCTCAGGGAGCACCAGCCTTTTCCACCACTCAATTCAGATTCAGATTGTAATATGAGATTTGGCTATTCAAGTCTCTGAAGTTTGTTTGTTCCCTATTTCATGCTTAGACACATTTATTTGCTTGCTCTCAGGTCTGGGTTTTATTACTAGAGCATGACTTAAGCACTCTGTAGACCAGGGGTCACTAACATGGTTACCCCCCACGGGCACCAGGTCGTCCGCAAGGACCACATGAGTCGCCCACGGGCTTTTTCTAAAAGTAGCTCACCATAGCGCCACTTACCAGTGAGCTGCATCTAATTTATTTTGTTGATATTGCATTGGTGTGAATTTGAAAATGACAATATAAAAAAAAAACCTTTAAAAAATATGTTTCATATTAGATTAGAGCTAGCTGGTCTCCATGGCAACGGTTGCAGATAGTGGGTGCTGTGTAGGTGAGAAGATTTTTTTTACCCCCGAAAAACATGGCAGAAAAAAGAAAGAAAACATATCATTTAACACAGTGAAATATTCCTGTGTGTGTCTCAATTGCGGGGCGACTGTGGCAACGGCAAAGCGGCACAATCTTGAGAGACATTTCAGAACGTGTCACACTAGCTTCCGTGCTAACTACCCGCCGGGCCGCGCACTACAAGCGGAAAAAGCCCGCGAGTTAAAGGCAGGTTTGTGCGAACAGCAGTCTTTTTTCACAAGACCGGTGAAAAACTCCCAAAAAAAGCAACCAAAACCTCATTTAAAGCTACACATTTCTTGATTAAGAAAAAGAAGCCATTTTCAGAAGGGGAGGTTTTCAAAGAAGCAATGATGATTATTGCAAAAACTGTGATTAAAGATGAGAAATATTGAACGGATATCCGATGTCCAACCGGGGGCAACTACAATGGTAAGTAGAGTGTCGGTTATGTCCGGGAACTTGGCCGATCAGCTGGACCGGGATCTGGAGAAGTGCAGGTGGTTCAGCGTCCAGTGTGACGAGTCCGTGGACAGCAGCATTACAGCACAGCTGATGGTCTTTATCCGGATGGTGTTTGATGATTTCTCCACAAAAGAAGAACTTCTGACACTACTGCCTCTAAAGACAACTACGAGGGGAATTGACATCTATAACACGGTGAAGGAGTTTTTCACAGGGAGAAAAAAGTGCCGCTGGAAAAGCTGGTATCAGTGACTACCGACGCTTCTCCTGCTATGATCATACAGGATATGATACCGACATACAGGATTCATGGCTCACTGTTAAGGTGCCCTAGAGTTCCCAAACTTCATGCATTAACACTGCATCATTCACCAGCAAGGTGATCGGCTTTGGGCACGCCATGACTCCCGTTGTGACAATCGTAAACAGCATCATCTCTAGAGCTAAACAGCACAGAACATTCAGGGTGCTATTGGAGGATCTGTCAGCTGAATATGGTGACCTGCTACTACACACAGAAATCCGATCGCTCAGCAGGGGACAGATTTTGCTTTGTTTTTTGTCACTTTTGAGTGAGATCAAAGAGTTCATGCAATCCAAAGGCGAAGACACCTCGCAGCTGGAGGACACTGAGTGGACACTTGACCTTGCATTTTTAACGGACATTACTGGAAAACTGTACTACAAATCCCAGAATGCTTTGTTAGTGCGTTTGCGCGTCAGTTGAGAGAGTCGAGATTTACCCGGAGATTTACCGACTTTGAAGCCCAGAAATGCAGATTTGATCTGCTCAGTAATCCGTTTGTGGTTGACGTGGAAAGCGCACCAACCAACCTCCAAATGGAGCTGATTGAACTCCAGTGTAGAGACACGATCAAGTCAAAGTACGACTCTGTGTGTGCTGCACAGTTTCCATGTTTCCTCCCCGACACACTGCACAACTCCGTGTCCAAGCTGCACAAACACTCTCTATGTTCACCAGCACATATCTGTGTGTGTAAAACTGTTCTCTTTAATGAAGATGAACAAAACACCACCCAGGAGTCTCACTGATGAACACCTTCACTTAATCCTGAGGATTTCCTCAGCTCAGAGCCTAAACCCAGACATGATGCTCAGCTCAGAGCCTAAACCCCAGACATGATGCACATTGGCTTGAAATCAGAGTGTAAAAACTGAGCTTGAATGAATGATGTTTTTATGCACTTTGGTTGTTCCAGATTCAATATGTATGCAAAACCTAAGTTTGTTTCCATATGAAAAGGTGCAACATTACACATCTGGAGAGATGGAAAACATGCACAATTGCAGTAAAATTTTCAATAAATATTGAGTTTGGCTGCGATTTCGTCCCAGTTTTTAATTTTGGCCCACTGTGAATTTGAGTTTGACCCCCTGATCTACAGGATGTGTGAACCAGTTTCATTTTTCAATGAAATATAACCAAATTTTTTTTCAGATGCATCCAGGACTGTCTACCAGCAAATTACTGTATATCATATAGTATATATTATATTTTTTTAAGATTAATTTTCCACATCAAATGCAGTAGATGGGATTTTTCCATCCATCCGTCCATCCATCTGTGCTGTTTCATTCTTTTTACTCCAGTTATTTCTTTCTTTCTTTCTTTCTTTCTTTCTTTCTTTCTTTCTTTCTTTCTTTCTTTCTTTCTTTCTTTCTCACTCTGAACCTTTTGCAGAAGTGTATTCCTGGAGAAACTCTAATGACGGCTCAACATAAGTACACTTCTTGACATAAAATTTTCCCTGTGAGATGTTTACTCTGGACTCAGTTTCAGTCTCTGAGCTCTGTGTGAGAGAGAGAGAGAGAGAGAGAGAGAGAGAGAGAGAGAGAGAGAGAGAGTCTTCTTTTGGACACTCTGAGGACAGTTCATGTGTCTGAATGATGAATATGAGAGGAAGAGACAGAACAGGGACGGTGGATTCCCCTCTCTGTGCCCGTATATGGAGAGAGAGAGAGAGAGAGAGAGAGAGAGAGAGAGAGTGAGAGAGAGAGAGAGAGAGAGAGAGAGAGAGAGAGAGAGAGAGAGAGAGAGAGAAAGAGAGAGCGCTCACTCAGCAGCCTGGATTTCCTCCACCACACAGAAACCAGACGCAGACCTGGAGTACAGACCAGAACTTTTGCTGATCTGAGGAATAAATGAGTGACAGAGAATAGAGGAGAGGAAAGGAGATGAGATGGCATGAAAGTAGATGAGATGAGAGGAGAGGAGATGATAGGAAAGGAGGTGTGAAAAGATGTGATGAAATGAAAGAAGAGGAGAGTAGATGAGAGGTAAGGAGGTGAGATAAGATGAGATGAAAGGAGAGGAGAGGAGATGAGAGGTAAGGAGGTGAGATAAGATGAGATGAAAGGAGAGGAGAGTAGATGAGCAGTAAGGAGGTGAGATAAGAGGAGATGAGTGGTCAGGTGTGATGAGAGTAGATGAGAAGAGGTGAGATGAAAGAAGATGAGAGGAGAGGAGGTGAGATGAGAAGAAAGGAGATTAGATGAGATGAAAGGTAAGGAGGTGAGATAATAGGAGATAAAATGAGATCAGATCAGATCAGATCAAACCAGAGGTAAAGAAATGTGATGAAAAGAGATGAGAGATTAGTGGAGATAAAATGAGATAAGATGAGATGAAATGAGAAGAGAGAAAAATCACCCTGTAATGAGAAGCATGCACACACACACACACACACACACACACACACACACACACACACACACACACACACACACACACACACACACACACACACACACATATTTCATTCTTTTTCATATATTAATCTTTCTGCCCATCTTTAATTTTTTTGCTCCTTCCATCCTTCCTTACTTTCCTCCCTACCACCACAATCTCTCTCTCTCTCTCTCTCTCTTCGTCTCTGTCTCTCTCTCTCTCTCTCTCTCTCTCTCTCTCTCTCTCTCTCTCTCTCTCTTTCTCTTTCTCTCTCTCCGTTTGTATCTGTCTCTCTGTCTCTCTCCGTCTCCGTCTCTCTCTCTCTCCCTCTCTCTCTCTCTCTCTCCCTCTCTCTCGCTCTCTCTCTCTCTCTCTCTCTCTCTCTGTATGAACTGAGTGTGATGGATGATTAAGGAGTTCACTGCAGGCTGGATGTTGGTGATTTGGCCACAGAAAAACATTTTCTTTCCCAGTAACAGAGCAGAGCGACAGCAGTTCAGCAGGTAGAAATCTCACCTTTCCATCAGCTTTTATTCAGATTATTGATGCGGTTTTTTTAATTACTGATGTGATTGTAATCATTAATGTGTTTTTGGGATTTTGATGTCTTATTGTAGTTATTGATGTGGTATTTTTCTTTTTTCGGTAATTCATGTGTTTCAGGTTTTTTTGGGGATCATTGACACACTATTTTTTTTAAAATAGGAGTTTTGATGTGATTTCTGTGATAATTGATAATTTCTGTTTCTTTTGATTAGTGTGTTTTGGGGATAATTATTAGTTGTTGCATTGTATTGGATTATGAATAAGTTTTTTGGGGGGATAAATGATGTTTTATTGGAATTATCAATACGTCTTTTAGGTTTATTTATGCTTTTCTGTGATTGGTGATGTTTTTTTGGGATTATTGTTGCACTTTTGAGATTATTGATGAATTTTATTGGGACTACTGATGAGATTTTTATGATTATTGATGTTTTCTTTTGTTTTTCGTTTCTCCTTTGCTTATCTGAAACAAAATTAATTACCAGGACTGCAGGGTGAAGGCAAATCCTTACAGATAATTATCACTAGCTGTGTTACCGACTGAGATTTAACACCTCGCCTACTGCTGTATGCCGAACAATAACTAATTAAGCAGAAATGAATCATTTATATAAGGAGAAATTGCAGTCAGGTGGATTTTAATAGACGCGTTTTACACTTCATGTGCCAGAGACCTGCAGGGTGCAACGTTCAGCTGCTCAGATGTGGAATAAACTATTACTGTTTTTTCATGAATGTGTGTGTGTGTGTGTGTGTGTGTGTGTGTGTGTGTGTGTGTGTGTGTGTGTGTGTGTGTGTGTGTGTGTGTGTGTTTAGAGAAAGTGAACATGCCTCTAATGGCAGATTTGCACCAGAAGACAGATGATATCCACGCTGTATATGAGCTGAAGGAGAAACTGGGAGAGTGAGTCGGTCCTGCCTGCATGTGTTTCTACTGTTAGACCAAAATATTCATCATATCTATTAATCTACACTCAGTCCCCCATAATGACAAAGTCATAACAGAATTCTAGAAATGTCTGTAAATGTTAAAAGAAAAATCATGTCCATAATTATTCAGATGCTTTATTCAGCACTTAGTTAAAGCACATTTGGCAGCAATTACAGACTCAAGTCTTTTTTTGATTTCATACAAACTTTACACACCTGGATTGGAGGATTTTCTGCCATTTCTTCAACTCAAATCCTATCAATCTGGATCATTTTGGGTGGAAAGCGTCAATGGGTTCAATAGGGTTCAGGTCAGGGTTCTGGCTGGACCACTGTAGGAGCTTCACATAGTCGTTGTGTTGTCTTGGCTGTGTGCTTAGGGTTGTTGTCAGCCCAGACTGAGGTCCTGAGTGCTGCAGAGCAGGTTATTATTGATGTAAGAAAGATCCAGGGGTGTATTCTTGATAGAAAGATATTTCTGTACTTTGCTTCATTCCACTTTCCCTCAACCCTGACCAGTCTCCAAGTCCCTCCTGCTGAAAAAAGAAACCACAGCATGATGCTGTTATCTTCATGTTTTACTGTTGGGATGGTGCCTGGTTTTCTCCAGACATAACATTTAAAAAACAAGGCCAAAAAATCTTGGTTTCATCAGACCAGAGAATCTTGTTCCTCACAGTCTGAGAGTCCTTCAGGTGCCTGTTGCTAAACTCTAAGCAGGCTTCCATCAAGGAGAAGCTTCCGTCTGGCCATTCTGCCATAAAGCCCAGGTTGGTGGAGGGCTGCAGACATTTTTTTTGTAGCCTTCCCCAGATCTGCGCCTTACACCAATCCGGTCTCGGAGCTCTGCACGCAGGTCTTTTAACCTCATGCCATGGTTCATAGAGAGGTGTGTGTCTTTCCAAATCATGTCTAATCAATAAACATTTAGTCAAGGTGTAGAAGAATCTCAGCACTAATCAAGAGAACTGGGAGGCACCTGAGATCACTTTTAAGTGTTGTTGTGAAGGGTCTGAATACTTATGGACAAAAAAACAACATTTATTTAAAAGCTGGAGCTTTTCCCAGAAGACTCTTGGTGTCCAGAGTTAATTGCACACTGGAGATTTTACCAACAGTGTTCGTGTGTGTGTGTGTGTGTGTGTGTGTGTGTGTGTGTGTGTGTGTGTGTGTGTGTGTGTGTGTGTGTGTGTGTTCCAGAGGCTCATTCTCTGAGGTAAGAGTGGCTGAACACCGCCGCACACACAAGCGTGTAGCGATCAAATGCATCCGCAAAAAGGCCTTTAAGGGTAAAGAGTCTATGCTGGAAAATGAGATTGCTGTATTACGCAGGTAAGTAGACAATGTGTGTGTGTGTGTGTGTGTGTGTGTGTGTGTGTGTGTGTGTGTGTGTGTGTGTGTGTGTGCGTGCGTGCGTGCGTGCGTGCGTGCGTGCGTGTGTGTGTGTTATTACAAGTCATTTGTTGGGACAAATCATAACTTTATAATCTAAACCACAACAAGAATATGTTTAGTATGCTGTCCAGTATATATTAATACATTTGGATCAGAGAATGGTAGCATATAATAAATATAAAAAACAATTATAATACTTATAATAATAATAAACTCTATAGTTATAACCTGCAAAAGATGTGCCAACAACTTTAAGGTAACACTTTGTGGAAAACCCCATAAATGACTGGAAATGTTGGGTGTCCCAATACTTTTGACAAATAGTGCTGTTTGGTAACACAATGGAATAAAAGTGCTGTCTGACATCTTCCACATACACAAGCTCACAGGTGAACTACAATTTTCCTCTGATGGACACTTAAACTGTGAAGTTCAAACATCTCCCCAAATGACATTTTTTGTTTTATAAAAATCAGTAAAGCAGGAAGTTTTTTCCCTCCTTCTCATGATGTTGAATCTAATACTTGGGCAACTGTAAATTAGAACTCAGCAAAAGTATCTTTCCTTTTTTGCCCCCAGGGAACCAGGCTACTAATTTATTCACCTGGGACTTTAATTTATAAGTCAAAAAGAAAAAACAATGATCCTGATCTATATATCAAACTCAACAATAACCATTCACGCAAAAATGGTTGCAAATGCATATGTAGCAACATTTACATATTAAATAAATAGATAAATAAATAAATACTTTGTATATACTAATGTTGTTAAATGCGTTTAATAAATATGCGTACCTGCATATATATATAAAGTTTATATATATTAATATTTTATTAATTGCATTTACCAACATTATCTGAACAGATTCATGCTTTATCTTTTTAGACTCAAGCACGAAAATATCATTTCCCTGGAGGAGACGTTCGAGACGCCTGCAGAACTGTATTTGGTAATGACACTGTGAGTGGACCTGTTCAATAAACACAGAGCTTAGCACAGTGTCCGGTTTCGGCGGAAGAATTTAACACGGGATTTCACGTCATCCTGCCGTTCGTTCCAGCCTTCATGTAGCCTTAATGTAAACACTGGCCGAACTAATATGGAGAACAAATGAACCCCTGTGTAAAGAAAGATACATTGCATCGGTCTGTTGGTGGAGATTCTTCTGTCTTGCGATGCTCCAGTGAAGTAATTCAGACAGACGAAAGCACTTGTGTGAAACCTAAACTCCCAAAGTGGAAACACTGGTCATTAAAAGCTACCAGGGAATTTAAAGTGTTTTTCAGACGATTCACACTCTCGCTTTATCCCTGTTAGTCTAAACAAGATCTCTCCCCTCGTCCTTCTCTCTTCTCTTACTTGATCCAAATCTAATGACATAAGGCCTAAAAAAGCTAATACGAGGCATCTCTACAATTATATAGACAAAGAGGTGTGGATTCATATGTGCTTTTTGAACAGCCCAGTACATAATCCCCATAATGTTTTATGAATAATCTCCACTCTTCTGGGAAGATGTTCTACAAGATTTTTAGTGTGGAAATTTGTGCTCATTCAGCCACAAGGATGTGTGTTGGTAGAGTTAAGTTATTGATGTAGGTGAGGTGAGGAGGCCTGGGGTGCAACATTCATTCATGTTCATTAGGGTTGAGATCAGAGCTCTATAGCAGGGGATCTTCACTCCAACTCATAGAAAGCAGATCTTCATGGAGCTGGCTTTGTGCACAGGGACATTGTCATGCTGGAACAGGTTTGGGTCTCCTAGTTCAAGTGAAGGTTAAATTTCATGCTTCAGCATCAAAATTATTAGATATTAATATCATATATTAAAAAGCGCATGATTACTATCATAATTAATTTTTTTCATATTCATTGCTAATTGCTATGAAAATTTACATACTTATGCATATGCATACTGGCTACGGTAATAACTAGAGCTTGACTGATAGTGGATTTTACCGATACCGATATTCGGTCGGATCGTACTCGCTTTTAAAATGGATACTGCATAAAAATAAACCATAACACTCCCTGTAAAATAGTAATGAACCTGATTATAGACAAAAAACACAAAAAAAACAGTACTGACTCATGAAAATGTTCTAAAGGAAATAATAAATATAATTATATAATGAATAAATTATAAATAATAAATATTATATAACATTACATTTTTCCATATATGTTTCTGACATTGTTTTGTTCCAAATGTGGGGGTGAGCTGTATTCGGCCAGGAGGTGCAGTTTGGGGACCTTTGTCCTAATGGTTCCTATTAGTGTCCAATAAAAACCATCATGTTATCTACTAGCTGTCAAAGGTGTTATTATAGTCCCTAATTTACTAGACATAACATGGCACCATTTAAAAGCCAACAATTTATTAGTGGAGACTCACAGGGTTACACCATTTTAATTTCCATTAAAACTTTGAAACCAATGAAACATTCTGATGGATTCTGTTGCTTTTTTTGGACAAAGGAGGCTGGCAAAGGGGGAACACTCATAACCATTGTAACAGATCCGTTACTTGCTTTACCTCCATTACTTGTTAGAAAATGGATGTAAAAAAAACATGATGTAATGCAACAATGCAACAAATCAGTGTGAAATAAAAGGGACCTATGGACACCATGCCTTGTTACTTACACATACATTTCCCACATTCCAGTGTCCTGCTTAATGCTGTGTTCTTGCCTTAGGGTGACTGGAGGCGAGCTGCTGGAACGAATTCTGAAACAGGGCAGCTACACAGAGAAGGATGCTAGCCATGTCATCCTGCAAGTCCTGGAAGCCGTCAAGTACCTCCACCAGCTGGACATCGTACACAGGGACCTGAAGGCAATTTAACAATGAGCATGATTTATTATATCTAAAGTATTATTATTATAACAGTGATTATGTAATTTGGGTAATTTGTCATTCAACAAGTTGAAATCAAGGTATCCATCACGCCACTATTAGCCACAGGGATGTAAGTTTAACACTGGATCGTTATGCCGAGAGCTCATATTTTCCATTTGCATATAAGTAATATTTGTTTCCCAGCCAGAGAACCTGCTATATGAAACTCCTTTCCAAGATTCCAAGATCGTCCTTAGTGACTTTGGGCTGTCGAAAATAGCAGATCAGGGCTTCTTGTCCACTGCTTGTGGAACTCCTGCTTATGTAGGTAAGAGATACTCATAATCCTGTATTACATTTAATTGACTGTGTCTGATAAACTGTTCTAGTAAGTTTATTTTCAAAATAAACTGAGCTGATTATCAGTAATACGAACTGTACACTAGAAACTTGTGGCTTGCGGGAGAATTTCCCAGACGCATCAGCTGTGTAACATCATCTGTCAGCTATTACATTAAATGTAATATTTATCTCGTTCAGAATGGAATAGCATCCGAATATTTTTCTCACAAAATGTCTCTCGAATTAGTAACGACTGAAACTGCAAGTGTACGCGTGTAGAAAGAATCAGTACAGTATCTCACCAAAAAAGTGAGTACACCCCTCACATTTATAACAGATATATAACTTGTACAATACTATTGATAATGAAACTTGGATATATTTTAGAGGAGTCAATGTGCAGCTGTGTAGCAGTACAGATTTACTGTCCTCTAAAAATAACTCAACATTCAGCCATTACTGTCTAAATAACTGCCAACAAAAGTGAGTAAACCCTCAGTAATAACAGCTGTACGTGGTGAAAACGTGCAAAGCCAAATGTCCTGTTCCTCATGTTCATGTTTTTGTCTGCTTGACAGAACCATACAAAAGTGTGTATCTTGTATTAGAGCAGGTAAAATTTGGTGTTTTGAGTCCAATTCTCTAATAATGACCACTGAATGTTCAACATGATACCTCATGCCGGACTTCACACAAAACAGACCTTGCAAGGGTGCATCAAAGAAGTCCAGTCCTCGTGTTATGCATCAAAGCTGCTTCTGAAGACGGCCTGTCCAAGAGCATGAATTACTGATACCATGTCCTGAGAGCAAGATAACCTTGTTTGTTTTAGATGATGTCCAGCAAGTGTGGTGACACCCTGGTGAGGAGCACCAAGAAAACTGTGTCTTGCCTACAGCCAAGCATGGTGGTGGTAGCATCATGGTCTGGGGCTGCATGAGAGCTGCTGGTACTGAGGAGCTGTGGTTCATTGAGGGAAACATGGATTCCAACGTGTACTGTGACATTCTGAAGCAGAACATGATGAAGTCTCTTCAGAAACTGGGCCGAACGGCAGTTTTCCAACATAATAACGTCAAACACACCACCAAGATAAAAACTGCTTTGCTGAGGAAGCTGAAGGTGAAGGTGATGGATTGGCCAAGTATGTCTCCAGACCTGAACCCTATTGAGAACCTGTTGGGATCCTCAAGCAAAAGGTGGAGAAGCTCCATGTGTGTAACATCCAGCAGCTCCGTGACGTAATTATAGATGAGTGGAAGAGGATCCCAGCAACAACCTGTGCAGCTCTGGTGAATTCCACACCCAGGAGGATTAAAGCAGTGCTGGATAACACACAATATTCACACGTTAGACACATGTTCACTAAAGGGTGTACTTACTTTTGTTGGCAGGTATTTAGACAATAATGGCTTTATGTTGTTATTTTTAGAGGACAGTAAATCTGTACTGCTACAGAAGCTGCACATTGACTCTAAAATATATCCAAGTTTCCAGTATTGTCCTTGAAAAAGATACTAAAATGGTCATCAGTTTTGAGGGAAAGAATGCATTCATATTTCTATCACATTGTGTACAGATTGTGTGCAGATTGTGTACAAATTGTGTTAGCTACTGTAGCTTCCTAACATGACAGGATATTAAGGCCACAGTTATAAATGCTATTCGCTTGCTATCGTGAGCTAAACTGACAAGATTTTGTGAAAGATTTTTAAACCATATTCAGCATAATTGTCACTAACATTGGTAGCTAACATGCTAACATCAGATAACCTGACAGGATTTTAGTAAATTGTTTATAAATCATATTTATAGTAGAATTCATGGATGCTCATAAACCACACCGATAATAACAACAAATCTTCTTTTAATGACGGTAATTGAGCTAATCTGAGATTTCTGTGAGGATTTTTTCCACATAAAATATTCATAAATGCTAAAAATGTATACTCATTAGAATAGCTAGCTTGCTAACAGTAACTAACTTGACATGATTTCTAATATAGGGATATAAACTTATGTTGATTGCTAGCTTGGTGTTATGTGCCTGCTAACCTGACATGATTTCTGCAAAGGAGTTAAAGTCATATTCATAAATTATTTTAAATATTGATCGCTAGCTTGCAAACATCAGCTGACCTGACAGGATTTGTATTTTTATGTATATTTATTGTTTTCTTAATAAACGTTGACATGTACAACATAACATAATATTTAACATAATATTTATGAGTCATATTAATAAATGCTCAATCTCAAAGTATTTCTGTGTGTGTGTGTGTGTGTGTTTGTGTTTGTGTGTGTGTGTGTGTAGCTCCTGAGCTTCTACAAGAGAAGACATATGGTAAAGAAGTAGACTTGTGGGCCATGGGAGTGATTTCATTTATTTTGTAAGTAGAAATATATATAAAATATTGTATTTCAGATGATATGTGATATAAATTTATTAGAGATAAACTGAGTGTAAATACATAGTTGATTTTAATGTCAGTAATACAGTATACAGACAAAAGTATGTGGACACCTGACCATAAGACATGGTCCTTTCTTCCACATTTAGTCCCCATTTGCTGTTACATTTGAGAAGATGTTCCACTAGATTTTGGAGTGTGTTTGTGGAGATTTGTGGAGATTCATTTAGCTACAAGGGTGTTAGTAAACCAAGGAGGCCTGGGATACAGGAACATTGTCATGCTGGAACAGGTTTGGGTTTCATAGTTCATATGAAGTGAAAATTGTTTACCCAGGCCTCCTCAACAAGCATCAATTCCTGACCGCACTAGTGATCTTGTGGCTAAACGAACACACATCCTTACAGCCACGCCTCAAAATCTTGTGGATAGCCTTCCCAGAAGAGTGGAGGTTGTTATAACAGTTAAGAGAGGGCTGTAGTTTTGGACGTTGACGTTCTGCAATGGTGTTTGATGTATGGTGCATCTTGTATCTCTCCAGGCTGTGTGGTTATCCTCCATTCTATGATGATAACGACACCGAACTCTACAAACAGATCATAGAAGCAAAGGTTGAGTTCGACTCGCCGTATTGGGACGACATCTCAGATTCAGGTACATGCAAAACACAGACTTATTTATAAACCTAATTACACTTTATAGTAAAAGTATTGGGACACCAGACTTTTCAAGCCATATGTGATTCTTCTCCAGTTAGCACAAAGTTTGAGGCACACAATTTTATAGGATGTCTTTGGATTCGGTAGCAAGAGACCCAGACCTATTCAAGCTAGCATTGCCCCTGTGCACAAAGCCAGATCCATGAGGATCTTTAAAATGAATGTGAATGTGCACCCCCCCCAGGCCTCCTCACCTCACCTTCATCAGTACCTGACTTCACTAACTTGCTGAATGAGCACAAAAATCTTCCCAAAAGAGTGGAGGTTATAATTACAGCAAATAAGAAGTAAATGTGGAATAGGATATCCGAAAAGAAGCACAATCTTATAGTCAGGTGTCCACAAACTTTTGTCTAAATAGTGCATGTCATGGTGAGTGTATACCCATTTACATTTTTAAGAACTTTAGGTTTATGCTAAACTGGATTCCATATGCTTTTTAATGCTTATAACCTGCGATTTGTAACCTTTTTTGGAAAAAACCAAAAACAAACACTGATTGAAACGCTGCATGTTAAAACCTTAAAATTGTGATATTCATTCAGGGAAAAAGGAAAACATCTCATAGCTACTTATTATTAAAAATCCTAAAGTTTTGTTTTTAGTGATACGCTTGTGATGGTGAAGAAACTGCGGAGTTCATTGGAATTCTCAATGCGGTTTATTGAATACGGGATTTTACTTTCCAGCAACGAGTATAATATAGGCAAAAATGATTACTCCATAGAGAAATAAAGTTAATGGGATTTTCCTGCAGCTAGAAATTGAACGTATCCAGATCGCCAATGATTAAAATTAATTAATTAATTAACAAATAAACAAACGCAAAAACAAATTAATAGATATTCACATACACGTTCTGAAACTTTGGAAAATGATGAAATCGGTGGAAATAAAAACCTCTAAGCCGAGCAGCTGCTGTTGTGGACTAAATGGCATCGATCCTGTTGTGTTTTCTCTCCTGCGCTTTCCCCTCCTAATGCTCCCAGCAAAGGACTTCATCGTGCACTTGCTCGAGAAAGACCCGAAGAGAAGGTTCAATTGCGAGCAGGCCTTGCAGCATCTGTGGTGAGTTTATAAATAGCCATGGTGAAGTGGTTGGAGAATGGAGAGGTCGATCGCTGGTAAAAGAGATGCCAGCCTACAAAGAGAGAAGGAACAGAGAGAGAGAGAGAGAGAGAGAGAGAGAGAGAGAGAGAGAGAGAGAGAGAGAGAGGCATGGTGTGTTCCTTTACATAAGAATAGGTAACTGAAGATGTTTACATGGAGCTTTAAAAGCATCGATTTAAAAAAAAAATTTTGTATCTCCTGTCAAAAGCTTACCTAGAATAAAAACAACAACAATGCAATATCAATGCATAGCTATACAGTGATGCACCAAATCTGATTGGTCAGAAGCTTTTGAATAAGTTCTCAATAATTGCAGCCCTGCCAGTAATCACAGTCTTATCTTAATGCGCCCATTCACAGATATTACCGTTTCCATAGTAACAGCTCGTTCATAGAATGTGCATGATGGACACTTGACATCATTTAAGCCTAATGATAAAAAGAAAGTAGAAACGTGTTCATATTTAGAAAATAAAATAAAAACCTAGGAACATTGATAAGGAGATGTTTATTCATGGAAGGAGTCTCCAGTGATCATTGGTGGATTGCTGTAGCAAAAGAAAAAAATCTGCTTTGAATATAGCATCCGTTTCCTTCTGTGTTCAAATCATTACAACATTACAGTTTATTTTAGTTTATTTCCATTATGCTGTGGCAGGATTTCAGGTGGAGCAGCTCTGGAAAAAAACATCCACAGCTCCGTGTCTGAGCAAATCCAGAAGAACTTTGCCAAGAGCCAGTGGAAGGTGAGAAAGCACTTCGGCTCGTTTGTGCACCATGCCTCGATCTGTGTAAGTGGATGAAAGCTCCAGCTCCTCACCTTCACGTCTCGCAGATCACACCGAGCTTCTTGTGAAAGCCGGGGAGAATTGTATTTACTCCTGTCTCATGTGAAATGACTTAGCATCACATCAGAGTGCATATTCCTGCTGCTTTCTCACTTGCAGAAGATGTGCGACTCGAATCTGGAAGATGTGTGAAATTGAAGTTGCTTGAACATACGCTGTATGGAAAAACATAATGAGACATCTGACTTTTCCATCCATTTGTGGTTCTTCTCCAAACCATTACCACAAGCTGGAGGCACACAAACCTGTTCCAAAGAGAGTGGAAATCTGCTATAGAGCTCTAATATCAACCATACTAAACCCCTTAGGGATACATTTCTCATGCTGACTGCACCCCAGGCCTTCTCACCTCACCCACATCAGGACCTGTGCATATATAAAAGAATCCATTTCTCTCTGTGTAATAGAGGATGGAGGAATCACAGGTAGAAGATGGTGGAATCATTGAAGCAGTGGTAGATAAGAGAGGGAATGTGGTGCAGTAGAAGAAGATGGAGATATCAGTGGGGCTGCGGTAGATGATGGAGGTATCAGAGGAGCAGTGTAGAAAATGGAAAGATCAGATGAGCAGTAGTAAATAATCAAGGGAATGTGGTGCAGTGGTAGAAGATGGAGATATTAGTAGAGCAGATGTAGAAGATGGAGATATTATGAGAGCACTGGTAGAGGATGGAAGGATCAGAAGAACATTAGTAGAGGATGGAGGGAATGCAGTGCATTGAGGTTGAGTGCTGGTTCATTTATGGTTTTATAGGTGTGCATCAGTGTTTTTAAATCGAATGAAGCAGCTACTGGAGGCCAATGAAGGAGCGCAAAAATGGGGAAATATGTGAGACTTTATTTTGTATGAAAGCAAGTTGAAAATGAAAAAGACACAGATTCCTCTAGTTAACGATCACAAAATAACCCCTCTAAACACAGCTACTGATGTTAAACCCCAAAAATGATCAGTTGATACTTTCTGCTTTTCATTTGCATCCAATTTCTAGCTGAGATCTGGATTTGAACCGTAAACTGTACCATCTGCTGTCTCGGCTTTTTAGCAAGTCCGTGACCACTGAGTGCAAAAAGTGTCCAAAGTTGCACACTTAATGTTTTTTTTTTTGGTAGTTAGTACATTATACTCGCTATTTTCATCATGCATTAAATTTCATATAATTTTCCCACATAACACAAAGCTCACAAAGTGCACCAGATGTTTCCAGTCTGGTGACTAGATGTAGCTCTGGAAAGTCACTTTGTTTAAAAAGTTATCAGTCTGATAAAAGACAGAGCGTGTAGGTATATGCACACGGAGTTACCTAAAGCCAGTGAGATTGTAACTGGCAAGAATGTCACCAGTACCATGTACACTACATGGGTAAAAGTATGTGGAAATCTGACCCTGAGGTGACAAAAGCACACACATTCTTCACTCAGTAGAAGTGCAGATACTGATGTTTTAAAAGTCTCTGGTAAAAGTTGAAGTTTTGACTGCACTTTTTTACTTAAGTAAAGAAGTTTGTGCTCTGAGATGTTCTTCAGTAAAAAGTAGTGATTATTACGACCTTTTTTAGAGTCACACTGGAAACTGAACCACGTCATATTAATATATTAATACAAAATCATTTAAAATGTTGTTCTCTAATGAATGTATCCAGGCTGAAGATCCACCATGTAGAACACAAGCAGAGAGAAGAAGATGATGATGATCAGGTGATCAGGAATGTCTCTGTTGTCAGTCATGTTCTCATCACTGACTCCCTCTGTCTCATCCACGTGAACCCCAGACTTCTTACTGCCTTCTGCTCTGCTCACTGTGAGCTTTAGAAACTAGTCTACGTCTGTGGTGTGTGAGAAGAAATGATGCACCAGTGGATTGAAAAAGCAGCACAATGACAGGAAACAGGTTGATGTGCTGAAAAACGTCGCAATGAGAAGAGAAAATATTTATCGTCACCAAACAGATTAAGACTAAAGTCTGTTTTTAAAATGTAAGAAATAGAAAGTACAGATATTTGTTTTAAAAATGTGAAAGTAAAAAGTTGTCAGAAAAATAAATACTGGAGTAAAATACTGATATCAGAAAAATCGAATTAAATACTGTAACAAAGTATTTGTACTTCATCACTTCCGGTCTCTGGCTTCACCATGTGAACATACCATTCAACATTTAGTCTCCATTTGCACTTATAGTAACTTCCACTCCTCTGGGAAGATGTTCCACTAGATTTTGCGGTGTTTCTGGCGATTCAGCCATGAGGGTGTTAGTAAAGTAAAGTACTGATATAGGTGAGGTGAGGAGGTCTGGGGTGCAGCCAACGTTCACATTCAGGTGTTCAAATGGGTTTATGGCTCTATAGCAGGCCACTCAATATCTACTTCAATCCACTTTGTGCTTTGTGCACAGGGGGCATTGTCACGCTGGAACCGGTTTGGGTTGAAAAGACGTCCTATACAATTGTTTGCCTTTAACTTCGGTGGTAACAGTTTAGGGAAGAACCACATAATACTGAAAAATTCCCAATACTTTGATCCATATAGTGTAGACTAGATGGTATCAATGGTGGTGCTTGATGGAGGGTGATGAACTATAAACTCTCAATTCATTTTTATTTGTATAGCACATTTAACGTTAAACATTGTTTCAAAGCAGTTTTACAGAGATGAAAGAATGTTTACGTTTGTTCTTTATAATTGTAAGTTCGTCTCTAATGAGCGAGCAAGTGGCAACTGCGGTGAAGAAAAAAACTCCCTGAGACTTCATTAGGAAGAAACATTGAGTGGAACCAGACACAAGAGGGAACCCATTCTCGTCTGGGTGGGACCGAATGTTATTACAGTTCTTTATTGGTGAGATGTGTCATGTTGAATGGTGTGCTGTGATGTTTTTATCATGTTGTTGTAATTTTTATTAGTAGCTCTGCCAGATGTTTCAGAAAATCTGTAGTTTACATTGAGGCTACATTTGTATTTACTATATCTGGAAGGGAGCATACAGTCTCATAGCTTGAAACCGTGGAACTTTACGCTTTTTTCCGACATAGGAAATTCTTCAGGATAGAGGGTTTTGTGGTTAATTTGTTTCTAGTCCTACCTTTTCTTTTTTGAACAACTGCTTATAGAAGCTATAATGTAACTGATTACTATACTACTATTATAATATTATACTACTATTCTTTCACTACATACTGTATTTAGTGGGATCTCAGTAGATCAGACGATGGAGGTTTAATTTGAAGGTTGTGAGCTCAAATTTCAGCACCACGGAGCTGTCACTGCTGGACTCTTATACCCTCAGCTAGCAGTGTTAATAGTGGGCCATATCACCCCACCATGCCATTGATTATTTCCTACAACAGCAAGCCTTTCTGTGTTGTATTTCATTATGCTGCTTTAAATAAACTCAATTTAGATTTGTTTACATGAAGTATTTAAGCACATGTACCTGATTATGTGTTTCAGAGAGCCTTTAATGCCACCATGTTGGTGCATCACCTCAGGAAGAAGACTCATACGAGCGAAGAGAAAGAACCAGACACGTCCACAGGAACCGCCGAGTGAGATGCATACCATACACTATACTCTTACAAGAAAATGGAAGCGTTTGTGTTATTTGTTGATATATAATGAGCAATGTTCACATCTTGGTATGTTAAATAGTCCTTTGAATGGAATCCAGACACAGGTGATTAGTAATTAGTGACATGTGACTATCTGGTGATGTGCAGGGGTTGATGGTTATTAAAGTTTTTTGCTGAATTTGCCATAATCATGAATAGGGTTGCAAAGGGGTAGAAGATTTCTGGTAAATTTCCGAAAACTTCCTGGAAAGTATAGATGGGAACTTTATCTGGGGAATTTGAAAAATATTAAAAATTGAAATTTACCAGGAATTTATGGGGATTTACTGGAATCTATGGGATTTGATTAGAATTTGTGGAAATGTATATAAACTGTATAATACACTAACAAAAATATAGACATTTGTTTGGTCATAAGCAGACATGCATGCAAACAAATACAGATTCAAAAATTTCATTTTTGACTTTGATTTAATTGTTGGTATAATTTTGTTGCGCAACTGAAATTGCATTAAATCTGCTTGTTTTAACCCAAAATATCCTGAATATTTTTTTTATTACATTTAATTTCCCATTTTTGGCTAACCTGCAATTTTACAATTTCACAGTTTATTACCGTTAATTCCCACAGAAAGTTTCTAGTCTTTAAAATCCTGTGATTTTACAACCCTAATCCTGACACATTTTAACAGCGCTGTGGTATAACGATAAATTATAGGCTACACAAGTAGCTAGAACGTCCTGTTCAGAAAGAAAATGGCCTTGTATTTTGCTGCATGAGCTTCTGAACCTCTCGCTCCATTGCGGTCCCATTGGCGTTAAACCTGCTCTAACTTTTATTTTTGCTGGATCCAGCAGAAACCCAGTTCCACTACACACCTCTCGTGTATATTACAGCGTACGATCAATGCGTAGAAATTACTGAGAAATCAAATCCAGTGCTTCTCCTCAGTCGATTTTAATTTATGGAGACTTTCGAGTATAAAAAAAGCTGAATTATTTGATATCTATTAGTCATGTAAAGTTAATGCAATCATTTCTTTTTTGCTCTAGAGACCTCCTGAAATCCAACTGGCAAAAGACCAGAAGTCAACACACCCACATGTCTGAGTGAGCATTTGTCAAACCATCCTAAACTGCTGATGTCGGCTCTATGTGCCGCTTGTGCCTAATACCACCAGCGTGACTTGTACAGGCGCCAGAGGGAAGTGAATTAGAGTCTTTTTCCAGCCTGGTCTTCACTTCTACACAATCACTGTAAGAGAATCGTTCGAAAAAACGCAGGTACGCGCAATGTTCCAAGTTGTGAAACGCAATGTAGAAAGAACCTGCTGCTGTATTAATGGACGTTATTAGCAATATAATGTTGCTGTGGCTAAATTGGTAGATATTGCATCCGTCCCATGCACCCGAGGGGACATTTAATGGAAGAACATTGCATATTAAATAATATATTACACTTTATTTGAAGGGACAGAGCGTTTCAGGACACATTCATACGCCGTGCCAATAACTTTCAGAAAGCACTGATGGAGGATTTATTAATGTATCATGAGGAGACTGTTCACCATCTTTGATGTGCAATTTTATCCTGATCTTTGCTCGATTGTCTTTAGAGACATGCACGATTTTAATCTTGAGACTTTGATCTTCTGCTATCATGATCATTTTCAAACAGCCATACACTATAAGGGCAAAACTATTGGGACACCTTCATTTGGGAGTGGTAGCTTAGTCGTTAAAGAGTCGACTTCGGATTGGAAGGTTGTGAGTTTGAATCCCAACACCACCATGCTGCCACTGCTAAGTTCTTAACCCTCGACTGCTCCAGCTCTATAAATTGGATAAATGTTACTCTATGCCATACATATGTGGTTCTTCTGTGGTTCTGTTACCTCAAAGATGGAGGTACACGATTGTATAAAACTAATTTTCCTCTTATTTGAACTAGCAGACCCAAACCTGTTCCAGCATACACCTGACTACTCTTCAATAATAACCTCCACTCTTCTGGGAAGATGTTCAACTAGATTTTGTGGAGATATGAGCTCATTCAGCTACAATTACGGATGTAGGTCTGGGGTGCAGTTCACATTTCTTGAAGTCTAATAGGGTTGAGGTCAGAGCTTTACAGCAGGAGATCTTCCATTTCAAACCATGCAAAGCAGATCTTTATGAGGCAGGCTTTGTCCATAGGGGCATTGCTGGAACAGGTTTGAGTCTCCTAGTTCAAGTGAAGGGAGAACTTCCACAAATTGTGGTAACAATTTGGAAAAGAACCACATATGCCTGGAAAAATCAGGAGTACGTATGCCTCGAAAACACCATTTTCAAAATTTTCCAGATTAATGAAGAAGCAGCCTTTCAGTCACTGATAGGACCTAAAGTTTCTAAATTACATTACACTCATTTCATCACTGCTATGATGCAGTTAATGATCTATATTAAGTGTACTATAGATGTGAGATGTAAAAGTGGGTGGAATGATGAGAACATTGAGCTCCAGGGTCCATAGTTTAATCTGAAGCTCAAGTTACTGTCTGTGTGGCGTTTCTGTGCTTGCTCTTCCTATATAGGTTTCCTTTATGTTCTCTGGTTTCATCTTACTGATGCTTTGATGGATTGGCTATGCGAAATTAAAAGTATGAATAGCTAAATAGAGACGTGGCTCAGTGGCTAAAATGTTGGACTTCTGATCGGAAGGATGTAAGTTCCAGTCCTAGCAGTACCTTTTTCTTCTTCTTCTTCTTCTTCTTTCGGCTGCTCCCATTAGGGGGCGCCACAGCGGATCATCCGTCTCCACACCCCTCTGTCCTCTACATCTGCCTCTTTCAAACCAACTACCTGCATGTCTTTCCTCACCACATCCATAAACCTCCTCCTTGATCTTCCTCTTTTCCTCCTTCCTGGTGTCTCCATCCTCAGCATTCTCCTACTGATATACCCCATGTCCCTCCTCTGTACATGTTTAAACCATCTCAATCTCACCTCCCTCACCTTGTCTCCAAAATGTCCTACATGTGCTGTCCCCATAATAAACTCATTTCTAATCCTGTCTATCCTCGTCACTCCCAGTGAACATCTCAACATCTTCAGCTCTGCTACCTCCAGCTCCACCTCCTGTCTTTTACTCAATGCCACTGTCTCTAAACCCTACAACCAGTCCTAGCAGTACCACGCTACTATAATTGAGATGGGTGTAAGTCACTCTGAATAAGGAGATCTGCCAAATTTCATGTATGTAAAATGTGTAGAACTCTATGGGAATGTAGTAGCTTAGTTAGACATCATGAGTTTAAATCCCTGAAAAGCAGCAATTTCTGGGTTCTTGAGCAAGGCCCTAAACCCTCATCTACTCAGCGATATTAATGGGATAGATAGGGGTGTCTACCAAGTGCCATACAGTTCCAGTCTTTAATGCCCTGTATGTATAAAACTGCCTCCAATGATTCCTCAAACTGGTGAGTTTAACTGTCAGTTATCAAACAGTATATGTTCGTCCAGCAGAGGGCAGTGCAGATCACTTTTTTTTTCTCCCATTAAGCAACGCTAACACTAATGACAGTATATGAACCTGCACCTTAACACCATGTTGAGTGTTTGTTCTCTCCCAGTGGGCACTGCATTAGCATTAAAAAATGTAACTTACAGAAGGATCTTGATTAGGCTTTTCTAATGACACACCTGATAAAAGCCTGTTCTAATGGACAGCCTAATGAACGGCTGCTCAAATGGAAAACCTAATAGCACATGCCGCAAGCCGTCTTAACTCAGTTGTTTTAATAAGTGTGCCATGGTCACCCCAGATATTCCGAATAAATCAGGGGCTGCGATCCGACGACTGGTTGGCCATTTGTTTTCCATTTAAAAATCTAGGTATGTAAAGTGAGTAAAGGTAAAAGACATTACAGAGAACACGTCTTTTTCCAAGAACTCAATCAGATAACTAACTAACAGCATTTTTGTCTGCCCCAACCTACCACATCTACACTTAACATATATTCATTAAATGCTTATAGTAATATATTATTTATATTACATTGAGTTACATTCTGCTTCTGGCCGATTTAACATCTCATGTTTGAAACATGCTTTTTCCTGAAATCTTGCATTATTGCTTATTAAAAATGCACATCTGAATTGTTTTTCATTACGTCCATCCGCTGCTGTTACCTGAGCATGTGAATATTAAATGATCAGTCACATGATCAGTGGGAAGTTGCAGCAGGTGAAATGGTAGATCTGTGGATTTATGTTTACGTGATGAGTTCGGATCGCAAAACAACCAAAATGCAATTGCTGGACCCTTGAGCAAGGCCCTAAACACTCACATACATACACACACACACATATATATATATGTCTATCTATCTAAATGTAAAATGTTTAATCTCTGTGTTATGAGAGCTCACCTCAATCATGGAACCCACCAGTGAATTGGATTTAGATACACACACACACACACACACACACACACACACACACACTGAATATGAAAAAGTAGCAAAATCTGGTTTCGATTTTGTTATAACAACTGCTGAGATTTCTGACGACTGTTTTTTTCCATTTAATATGTTTTGTTTCTCCTAATTATGAGAAATATTTATTTTTCATTTTTATAGTCAAACTCGATCATAAACTGCTGGTCGTGTGTCAAACGAGGGGTGAAACGGTGTGTAAAATGCATCTATTTCTCTGCAAGTCTGTCAGACCTTATGCTAAACGAACGAGACACATTCCTGAAAGCGTTCCAGTGTTTTCCAGAACAGCACGCCACGGCTCACTGGTAATTTGGGTCGAGCCACGGGACTCACCCGAGAACCCTTAAAAAGTAACTTGCTGTATGGGGATTTTTTTTTTCTTTTTTTTGCGCACAGTGCAAACCATTTCCTGAAAATGCCAAGATGGAAGATAAAAGACCAACAATGTGGCATCGACCACTGCTACTCAAGAACAAATAGCGAGCAATAACTCAGCTCCTGCGCCAGGCTCGTACAGCTCCTGTGATTTTGGAGCACCCATGTGGAAGCAATTTGGAGAGGCCCATAAGCAATTATAGATGAAGCCATGCTTGCGGCAGCCTAGTAAGAGCACTTTCAGCACTTAGGGTGTGTTGTCAAGAAGGTTCCAGGGTAAAAAGTGAAAATGGATCTCGGATTGGACGGAGCGCTCGGCTTCATAACCAATAGGGACTGTCTGTGAACTAATTTGAAAATGTGCTCATGGTGTGTGTGTGTGTGTGTGTGTGTGTGTGTGTGTGTGTGTGTGTGTGTGTGTGTGTGTGTGTGTGTATGGCAGGACCCCGTGTAATGTGGATAAATAACTAATGGAAAAGATTTTAATCACACAGTGTTGATATGGTGTAACGTCTGACCCTGGATTGCTGCTCTCGCTTCACTCGTATTACCGACCCAATGGTACTGACAAATTGTACATATTATTAACACACAACCTTCAGCTCTCAGGTCTCGCTTTTCAATAAAGGTGACATTAAACAGCAATTGATCTCCTTCAATTTTTTATGTCATAGAAGAAGAAAATTTCACGTTTTTTTTTTTTTTTATCCTGTAATGATTGTTGGATTGTTGGAGCTCTTTCAAGATTACCTAACAAATAAAATGCATTAGATGTGTATCAGTGTTTAATAAATATTAACCCCTTCTCATCTTTCTCTGTGTGTGTGTGTGTGTGTGTGTGTGTGTGTGTGTGTGTGTGTGTGTGTGTGTGTGTGTGTATCAAGCAGTTAAGACACTGTAAAATGTGTGATATTTTCAAACGTCTTTGGTATACAATATAATTATATATTTAATTGCTTTAATGTTGTAGTAGTAATAATAATAATAATAATAATAATAATAATAATAATAATAATAATAATTATAATAATAAGTAGAGCAGAGAATAAGATTATTAATAATGTTATTATTAATATAACAATAACAAACAATATTAATTATACCATTAATAATAACAACAGTAATATCTTCCGTATTCTGCACAGATAATATTTTTCCATTAATTAAAAAAAAAACATTAAACAAACAAACAAATAAATAAATAAACAAATTTTTGCTAATCATCCATTAAATATTCATCAAACTGGTATCGTTTTTATTATTTTCCATTATTAATGATTATTATTCATTTTTTAATATAATATTAATGATAACAACAACAATTATTGATTTTTATTAATTATTATAATATGATTTTTATTATATTAATTATTAAGTATTACTGTTGTAGTGTTACTACTAATAAAATAATAACAAATCAGTCGTCAGATTTATTCACATATTCCTCCACTAATAAAAAAACGTATATGAATAAAACATATAATTAAAAAACAAATAAAATTATACTTGCTGATCATCATTCATTATATATGCATCAAACAGGTCATCTTTTTTTTCTTCTTCTTCTTTTTCTTCATATTATTAATAATTTTATTATCCATATTATTTTGCCAACATTATATATATATATAATTCAGTCCACAGGTTTCAGACAATAAGCTTGTTGGTCATATTTTTACTGATTTATTTAACAAAATACTTCTGTCAAAACCATTAATAAAGATTCATAATAGTTCAACCATCAGGCTACAGGGCTGCTAGCATACTAGCCTACTAGCTTGCTAGCCTGTTAGCTAATCAACTTCTTTCTAAACTTGTTGCATTTCTTACTGAGATGTCATTCTTTGAGACTTAATTGATGTTATCATATAGTCTCCAATACTGTCTGGATCTTCCACAGAACAAATATCACACTAAGTTTATTAGCTGCTTAGCTAAACATATAGGATCCCAGGTGGAGATTTTCCGTTTCAGATCTGTGAAGCTGACTGTCATTTAGAGGTTATATCACGACTATATTTATTTTCTATACTGAAAAATAGATTGCTTGATGCCGGAACATGAGATTGGAAGTGACACTTGTGTGCCGTTAGATTGCAGTTTTCTGTGTTTTCCATGACATTTTCAGCTCCAAGTTGCCTGGAAACCACTGCGTTTACTCAAAATAATTTCCCCGCAAAAGGAAACACCGGGAAAAAAAATGCTTGTAAATGTTTCAGAAATCTATTATCATAGCCAGAGGGACATTGTCTCTAAAAATAATTTTTTTTTGATGTTATTGTTTTCACTTCCCTGGGCCATTCTTCACATTTCTGGGCCTTGTGATTGGTCCGTCTTGATCCGAACCTCTTGAGCCTGCCCCCATCTTCCTCTGTACGTCTATAGATTCCTGTCTGTGTCATTATAACATAGCATAACAAAAACAGTATAATGATTTCAGAACTCTGTATTATGCGATACCATATGTGAACACGCATTTGTATGCATCCGTGTTGTGTTTGTCATGAATCATGATATAAGAGGGTTTTGTTTTTGATTAAACTCACAATCTTTTCTATTCCAACCCAAAATGAAACCTTTTTCGAGAAGCACAATCATTGGCAGAATTGTGCATTCACACAAGTTAGTGAGTGAACCTTAAACCCTGCTCTCAGAACTGTGTACGTTGCGAACTTGTCTCATTTTCATACCGACAATCTGCTTCCCATCTGGCGTAACTCATTTTAATTAAGACAGCGGTATTACAAAACAAGGGAGGAAATAGAAGAGCCTTAGTCACGCAGTTGTTCTTGTTTAAGGCGCTTCCTGGCGTACGATGACAGCAGTGTGTGTGTGTGTGTGTGTGTGTGTGTGTGTGTGTGTGTGTGTGTGTGTGTGTGTGTGTGTGTGTGTTTGTGCTGAGGCGGTTCTAGAACACCTGCCAACGTCCGTCTCAAACTCCTCCCATGGGCCACAGCGGCGCTCCACTCCCAACAGCCGGCCTCCCTGACGCTTCGCTGCCCAGCTCCGAAGCCAGATGTTCGAAACATGACGGAACAATCCATTACAGTGATGAAACTACCGGAATGGTGCTCCATGTGCCTCCGGAACATGTCCAAGATCACACGGTGGGAATCCTGTGTGGAACACTGCTCAGGTATCCTTAAGGGAATCTCTGCTCACAGCTCACTTCAAGGTACACTGCTTTACTTCTCTGGAGGAGAACGAGGAGACGAAATGCTTTGACACGACCAAATGGTCACAGATTGGCTTGTCAGATATATATATATATATATATATATATATATATATATATATATATATATATATATATATATATATATATACATGAAGCAGCTTTGGAAACCTGATCTGACCTGCTTCAGTGGGTGAGAATTGTGACTGAGTCAAAACATACGCTAAAAAGCACAAAAGTAATGGGACACCTGACTTTTCCAGCCATATGTGGGTTTTCTGTTGACGCATAGCTGAAGGTACATAATTGTATAGGATGAATTTTAATGTAGCATGAAATTCAACTGAGATAGAAAACCCAAACCTGTTCCAACATGACACAAAGTGCACAAAGCCAGCTCCATGAAGATCTGTTTTACATGGCTTGGAGTGGAAGATCTCTATATATTGATACATAGATACAAGATTCCATATATATATATATGGAATCTTTGGCCATTTCCTTACATTACATGTTATTACATTACATTGTCAGATGTACCAATACTTTTAATCCATAAAATGTATTAATTAATTCATCTTATTAGTGCTAAATGTAAACACTAACCTCCACCTCATGATAACATGATGTATCAACAGTAGCCCAAAAAATGTTTTTTTTGTATGTAGAAGGGTTTGTGTTTTAGTTTTTAAAAACGATATTTTTATACTTAAAATGATGGAAATTTAGAACTCGTACATGTTTGTTGGTTGTTGCTCAGAGAGAAACATTTATAAGCCGTATGTGGATCCTGGTTAAAAAACATTAATTTGACAATGAAGATTGTTTCTCAATGGTTTTTGGCATGTTTTAAGACGATTATCTTTCTAAAAGCATTATTTTAAAAAACCTCATTGACTGGGAACCACTTCCTAGTACATAATACTGATTTTTCTAGGATCTCCCCATAGTTCCCCATGAAATAAACCAAGAAAACCATGGTAATTTTTTCCCTTGTTCAGATTTTGAACAGTGAGAATGGTTTGAGATTATGTTTGGTATTCGGTGAAAGTCTAACCTTAAGCAGCTGTATGTAACTACAACTACAATAGAAATAGAACGTTTTTTTCATTTGTTTAAACGAAGTCTGTACATTTAATGCCATGAAGAGCTGAGCTGTTACTGTATTTTGGGCCAATTTCTTTTTTTTTTTTTTTTACCAAGCTGCCACTCTTGGGCCCCTGTGCAAGGCCCTTAAAACCATACCGTTGTATGATTAAGATGTAAATAAAGAGATTTTGGTCTTATTGACAGGTCTCTCTAGCACATGCAATTTTAATTCTCCTGGACATCACTGGGGCCCCTGTATAATCAGGGCCCTTGGAATCTTTCGTCCTGTACTCCTGAAAGAAAAACAGTACATTTTTGAGTACATTGACGATTTGGTGTTCACTATGCAGTAATATTCGTCTATATTAAATAGGAACACTGCTTTGGATCTTGGCTCAGGCTTTTCATTGTCTGTTTATGCGTTTATTTTGGACCAGTCTTGTAGAAATCAGTCAGACCTCAGGAGCTGGCCAGTGTCTGCTTACTTTTTCTTTTTTTACTTTTTTTTTTAGGTTGTGGTCTCGACTGCTGCTTTGACAGTTAAAACAGAAAAGAAGCGAACTGTGGAACTGCAGGCTGAAGATCCGGTGACTCATCGAAAAAACAGCAGTAGTGTAGAACCGCATCTTGGCATAATCACAGAAAATGGTCTTCCAGCATTTTGGTGACAGATGAAAGAAGTCACAGGATGTAATTGAATACAGAAAAAAAAATCAAATTCGGCCTCCTTGTCATGTAAAAGAAATGTCTTTTTTTTTCTTTTTCCCCAAGCTGGGTGAATCTCACAGAAGCAATAATCACTAGGCTGGTATAAAAGCAAGAGTTAGGACTCCATCCCTCACTGCACCCCACTGTCTTCAGTCTGCCAAGCTGTGTGTGTCTTATCTACCCAGAACAGCCCTCTGCACTGTGCCAGAGCTCGGGCGGTTCAAATTGGGGGTAATGTCTTCCTTTTCTGTGTGCCAGCCCGATCACATCACATGGATAAAGTGATTATGGAAATGCTGGGGTGGCGGTGGAAGCAGCCTTTAGGGAGCAGGAGATGGGAGCCGACACGGAGTCCTTAGCACGCAAAAGAGGGCTGTGCTTCATTGTTCCCTAGCAATAGTGAGCATTTGTGTACACACTGTTTTCATTTAGACAGCGACAGCATGATTGTGATTGGCCATTGTTCAGGCAGACGTGGTGGTGGTGATGCTGGTGTTAGGGGAAGAGGAACTGGATCGGTTTTTTTTCCCTCTTTTTTCTCCCCATCCTTCATCGATCGGGTTTATTCCAAAGGCTGTGTCCATCAACAATGTCATGCCGCTTTCTACTTGCGATCAATGGACCTGTGCAGCCAAGCATGTGATTGACATTTAGAAATGGCAGCTTCACTAGTAAGAAGGAATACATTGACTGAGTTAATCAAGCAGCGCTGGCGGTTACTCAAACCATTAAAAAGCTGAAATGAGTAAATAAAGCTATGAGGGTATTGGTTCCTCCTGGGTTTTTTTTATATTTCCACCATCCTAATAAAGAACGCAGGGGACAGCTGCTAACTACAGGCGACGGGGGACATCGATGAAGTTTTAAATTAGCTCAGCCACTTTTTATGAATAATCCGAGTCATTATTTCTCTTTTTTTTTTCCCCTGTAAAATATTCGGCATGAAAAAGGTGATAAATTCCTTTGATTTTTGCTCTAATTGGTTGTGGTTGTGTGAGAATGCCTTTTCAAATGAAGGATTAGCAAAATTTCAAAGCAGCATTGCAATTTCAAAGAGCAGGCGTGTGTGACTGCGTCTAACGCACTGACGAGAAAGAGAGAGAGAAAGAGAGAGAGAGAGAGACAGAGAGAAAAAGAGGTGAGCTAAACCATTCTCATATTTAGCAGAAAGAAGCGATCAGAGGGCCATTAGAAGATTCAGTTTGGATGTTGGTTTTTTTGCTCAAGCGCTCCGCTTCTGTTCTCAACATTCAGACCAGAACGAATTGTACTCTGAAAAATTGGGTCGCGCCTCGGAAACAGATTTAAATCCCATTGTTCAATCGGCGTTAGAAGACTTGAGGCGCAATTTCTTTTTATATTTCGTGAACTTGTCCAAGCAAGTCTAAGACTCTCATTCAATCTCATTCACGTCCAATTTGTTTAACAACTTGGCTCACACTTCATAATTATACTGTCACCTGGTGGTGGGACAATTTTTTTCCATCGGTATTCAATCAGAAGCGGTCTTAACATCCAAACACCTACCTGTTCCTTCAGTACTGTAGAAGAATCCAAGCAGAATTTGAGTCTAATCTGAGAACCTTAAACATTGTGAAGACAGCGTTCACCCTGGACTTTCATCCACCTTATGCACTTTACACATACATTCACACACCTTGAGGGATTTAAATGCAGCCAGCTGTCTTTATGGTGTTACTGTAGGTAAGGGAGAACCTACAGGAAACCCACATAAGGAGAACATATAAAAACCTATACATATAAAAAGCACTGGAAGTCCTAGCTACTCGAGGATCTACGCATAAACATGAAATCTACGAGTAAAAAAAAAACAGTTTTGACACTAAAGTACTCAGGCCTCCATCCAAAACCTTACGTCATGACACACCTGCTCCCCGAGTGCAAACAGTGATGCTTTTAAGCAATCAATGAATCCAGAAGCTGGAAACGAAGAACATTACAGGAAGACGGTGATCAAATATAATGAGCCGATTTTCATTTTACGCATGACACAGCAATCAGATTTAATCCGCTTAGCTGGAGATGCATTTCATTACAAGTATAAAAGCATGTGGTGAAAGTTTTATCAGGGGATAATTGAGATACAAGATGATTAGAACCCCACTGGATGCTTGTGATTTTTTTAAGGATTCGACAAAGCAATAATAATAATATCAATAAATCATAAAAATTAAAAAGAAATTAATTGAAGAGTAAGATTCATGTCCATGATCTGGGTGCCATTAAATACAAGCGAAATATATACATTTACAATATACATTTTAAATGAAAACCTTTTGTGGAGATTCGAAAAGGAACCTGTCCTCAATTTTAATGGTTGTAAATGGTATTTTTAATAGCAATCTCATATATCTTGTACAATCCAACCAGTCCAGTCCAACCAGAACCACATTCAGCCACAAGGTGCAGGAGTAAAGTCAGGTATTGATGAAGGTGAGCATTTCAATTCATCTGAACGGTGTTCAATAGGGTTGAGGTCAGAGCCTAATTGCAGGAGATCTTCCACCACAACCCATGTAAAGCAGATGTTCATGGAGCTGGCTTTGTGCACAGGGGCAGTGTCATGCTGGAACAGGCTTTGAGTCTCCTAGTTAATCCAAACACGTCCTATAAAATCGTGTGTCTCCAACTTTGTAATAACAGTTTGGAGAAGAACCACAAATGGGTGGAGAAGTCAGGAAGCACAAATTACTACAAAATCTAGTGAAACATCTTCCTAGAAGAGTGAAGGGTATTATAACAGAAAATGGAGTCTAAATGTGGAATAGGCTTTTCAAAAAGCACACAATCTTACATTTATAAATAAAGTGCACCAAGTATGTGACATAAATAAATTATATATAACTTCACCGATCAGCCATAACATTATGAGCACCTGCCTGATATTGTGTTGGTTCCTCTTTTGCTGCTAAAACAGTCCAGAGCATCAACAGCATGAACTTCTTCAGCAGTTTGAGTTACAGGAGCTCGTCTGTTGGATCGGAACCACATAGACCAGCCTTCACTCCTCACATGCATCAATGATAGATTCTGACCACTGCCGACCAGGAACATCCCACAAGAGCTACAGTTTTGGAGACGCTCTGACCCAGACTTCTAGACGTCTAGTCGCTCAAATCCTTACACTCGCCTATTTTTCTTACTTCTCACAATAACTTTGAGTACAAAATGTTCACTTGCAGCCTAATAAACAAATTCACCCACTAACAGGTGCCATGATGAAGAGATCATCAGTGTTCTTCACTTTACCGCTCAAAATGTTATAATATCATGAGGCAAAGATAAACATAACGTCCATTTGTGGTTGAATATTTCTGCAAAATTTGCTACAAAATCTATTGTTTTACAGTTTAAACATATAATATATATGATAACACATACTGGGGCTGATGGAGATGATGGAGCTGATGAAGCTGATGAAGCTGATGGCATTCAACATAAGAACTCTGTATGCCAAAGTGTATTTCAGTCTTCAGGATTTAGTTTGCGATATTAAATGCCGTCTCAGAAGCCTTGGCCACTCAGTGAAACAAAATGGAAAGACAGAATTAATGATTGTTACAAGAAAATGAATGAATTGCGCCTGCGTTAGTGACAAATGAAGGCCTGGAAAATATGAGAAGGAATAATGATAGAGAAAAAAAAAGGGAATGGTGGGGGGGTGGGGGGTGGCAGGGGATAAAAAATTGCAGCCAGGAAGAACTGTGAAAATGTGACCTATTCAAAGGGGATAATTTGCAAGGATCTGTCATGTCACGATGGAAACGCTAAGCACATTCATTTAAGAGAGAAAAAGAAAGAGAGAGAGAGGAAGTAAAAGAGGGAGAGAGGAGGTTACTATAGATGAGGATTAGCAAGGGGCGAGCCTTTAATGATTTCAATTATTAGCCCAGGCTTGAACATGACGACGAGGGTGACATCAAAGCGTGCAGTGATTAGCACCCTGCTAACTTTGAGGCGGCCAAAAGCTAATCTTTAAGGTGACAACAAACATCTTGAAGCACTCCAGTCCACATACAAACATGGCAGGACAGAGTGGCACCACTAATTGGCCAAATCACCTTCAGTAGAGTTGACTTTGGTGAGGGAAAGATAAAAAAAAGAGTGCTTTTGTCACATTTCCTATACATCTTTTCTCAAAAACCTCCAGTGGCACGGCCCTGATGAGTCCAAGTGGTGCTACAATGCTCCACTAGATTTTGTGTGAGGTCCATTCAATCACAAGGATGTGTGTTAGTACAGTCAGTCTGATGTAGGTGAGAAGGTGAGGGGGCCTGGGGTGGTGTCAGCATTCACATTCCTCATAAAGGTGTTCAATAAAGCTCTATAGCAGGAGATCTTCCACTCCAACACATGTAGAGCAGATCTTCATGGAACTGGCTTGGTAAACAGGAGCATTGGCATGCTGGAACAGGTTTGGGTCTTCAAGTTTATTTATATTTATAGCATTTGGCAGATGCCCTTATCCAGAGCGACTCACAAATGAGCAGCTGAGGGTTGAGATCCATGGGAGTCACCAATCAGGATCGAGCGCACGCTCTGTTTTACACGTGTTCTGATCGACGCTCGGTGTATCTACTGATCACCAACATACAGTTCAGCATCAGTTTAACATCAAGCAGAACATTTAGAGAGGAATAAATGATGAAGAAACTCCAGACTCGAACTCGACACAACACACGTGGATTTATTTATGTGATTGTTTTTGAAAAAGGTTTTGGGTTCATGATGATTGTAATAGAAATCAATCAGTGTTTGAGTTATTAATATCATTCTATTAATAGATCAGTGTGCTGAGAGTCACATTCGAGTCTTTTCACATAAACTGAGTTGATTAATTAATGAGTCTTGTGATAAAAATGACCATTTTTTTTATAATAAATCATAGCACTTTGGATACTTAAGTTCATTTGAAGGCAACATTTTTTGTACCTTTATTTAAGTGAAAGTTTTAAGGGACATTTTAACTTTTACTGGAGTCACATTTTACTGATTGGATCTTTACATTGTGAAGGGAAACTTTTAAGCAACAGCATCCGAAGGCGTCCTATACAATTGTGTACCTCCAGATTTCTGCTATAATTTTGAAGATGAACCACATATGGCTGGAAACAGTCTCACTTCCGTTGTCAAGATATAATTAAATGGTTTTGATCGCAGTATGCTGTGAACATCAGCGTAATGCATGGTAGCTATCTCAAATCGCTTGATGATTCGTATACAAGAATTTACAAACGCCGTGACGTCTTTTTTTCCCCAATATAAACCGACTCAGCTCTTTATCCTTAGTAAAAACTTCATCAAATCCAAATGACAAAATATTTTTGTATTTCAGATGCATGTATCACAAACACGGCCCATTTCTCGGCGTGTACGGTGTAACTGATGTGAACCTGCGGAGCATTGTGAGCTCTTAAAACAACATAACAGCAGTAATTAAAGTCATTTGTAAATCGCACGGCCGCCTAACAGCTGCCAGAAAGTTGGTTATTAATTAAATACGCACGCGTGTAATTCATCATAAAGAAAGTGCCGGTTTATGTCCGTAGGCCTATTACTCTCACGCTTTTGATCGATTGCTGTATTTTTGTGCTGTTAAGGTCAGAATATATTAACGTGCGCTATGCTAGGAATCATTTTCGCTCTTTTTTTCTCTCCGGTTTGTCATTGCGCTAAGAACCAGGAAGAACTGAACACTTACTGGAAGGTACATTAAGTAAGTGTGCAGAGCTAATGATTTTTTTTTTCTCCTCCTGCCGCCCCACAAAAAAAAAGACGCTAATTGATGAACGAGCACTATCTCTTTACCAATTTTATGCTCTCAGAGCTTATTGGAGCAAAAACGGAACGCGGTGATATTCATCATGGAGAATAAAAATGACAAAATAATTGATTTCAGAGGCTTTTACAGAGAGGGTGGGGTGGGGCAGCGGGGGATTGGGGGGCTGGGGGTGTAGAGGGTCGACTCAGGAGGAAACATTTTCAACAAGTACTATTAGTAATTAGAAATATTTCCCAAACAGGCAAAGCTTCCATGGCGCTGCTCAACGCTCAATCCTGATTGGTCAGGAGGTGTTGATTAATGTTTTAGATCAGCATCTTCAAGACAAATCTTTTATTGACATTAACTTATATTATATTAATAGTTTCGGAAGTAAAAGCTAAAACATTTTGACTTGTATGATCGATGCATGCGCACGTGAGAGCTACATGATATACATACACTATATGGACAAAATAATGTGAACACCCAACCATAAGATCATTAAGTGCTTCTTCAAGTTTTAAATTCCTGTTGTAATAACCTCCACTCTTTTGGGAAGATGTTCCACTAGGTTTTGAAATGTCCTTTGGAGAATCTTTCAGCCAGTTTGTAAAGTCAGTGTTCTGAGGTAGGTGAGGTGAAGAAGCCTGGGATGCAGTCAGCCTTTTTCCCCAAAGGTGTCTAATAGAGTTGGAGCTCTATAGCAGATCTTCCACTCCAACCCATATAAAGCAGATCTTCATGGAGCTGGATTTGTGCAGAGAGCAATGTCATGCTGGAACATGTTTGTGTCTTTTAGTCCAAGTGACTGAAAAATTCAGTGTTAATTTTGTGGAAACAGTTTGGAGAAGAACCACATATGATTGTAAGTCAGGTGTTTATTATTTTTTTCTACACATTTATGGAAGGAGTCTCCAGTGTCAGCACTTTGCAGCTGTGATAAAAATCTTCATGGCAAACAAACATCAGCTGAAAGAAAACATTGTGTATGTGAAAATGGATATCATGGATATTCCTTAACATTCTTGATAATTTTTCCAAAACCCCACAATACCAAGTCTTTGATTCCATAAATAATGTTCCAAAGCTCCACGATTACGGTCCTCTTCTGGGATTGGACCAAAGCACAAGCTACGATTCGAGTGAAGTCGGCGGTGTTAAGCTTTTAATTTCCTTCCAAGCCCAGTGAGGAAACTTTTGTTGAATTCATTTCTGACTTTATACCAACCATCTGAGGCAGCGTGCTCATGTGTAGAGGACCAGCTTGATCCTCAGCGGTTATCACAGTACGCTGAACAGCACCTGTACGCTCACTGATACTCAGCTTAACGCTCACGCTGGGAACGAATCTGGCAGCGAGTTACGGTTCACTGACTCCTCCATACAGAGAGATAGCAGCGTGCAGAAACCCTGAGGACCGGCCGAATCCAGCTGGAGAAACTCCCTGTACACACACAGCTGCCAGGGTTTTACAGGTCAAGGTGAACTGAGGCAGATACAGTCGGAAATGAGCTACTCGGGAGAATACTTTGTATAGTGTTTTGACTCCATCACACAAATACTGCAATGAAAATATTATTATTTAATACAAACAGACATAAAAGGAATTTAACAGCATAAATGCTCTGCAGCAAAGAACACCATTCTTCTTAAGGATATTCCCTTAGCTTGATGATGGTGCTGATGATGGTGCTGAAAGTGCAGTGCAAAAATCTCCCCCGTAGATCTTTTTTTAATTCAGTTGCGATCTGGAGACTGTGAAGGATCCTTCAGTAAGTCTTCATGTCTTGAGGATGGGGATTGAGTCATCCTGGAAAAACCACACTCATCAGGGTAGAAGGTAAACAGTCAGAAAAACTTGATTTGCAATGATGTTTTAGTCTAAGAGGCCAAGTGGAACCAAACATAAAGGATGAATGAATAGATGGTTGAATAGCTGGATGGATGGATGAATGGATGGATATATAATTAGGTGAATGGTTAGGTGGATGGATTGATGGATGGATGAATGGATGGATAGGTAGATGTTTAAATTGATTAGATGGATTGGTGTGTCAATGAGTGGATGGATGGATGGATGGATGGATGGATGGATGGATGGATGAATAGATGGATGGATTAATGAATGGATTGGATTAGTGTGCCAATGAGTGGATAAATGTATGTATGAGTGGATGGATGTATGGATAGATGGATTGATTGATGAATGGATGGATTGGTGTGTCAGTAAGGGATGGAAGGATGGATGAGTGGGTGCATAAATGAGTGGATGGATGGATGGATGGATGGATGGATGGATGGATGGATGGATGAATGAATGGATGGATGGATGGAGGATTGGTGTGTTAATGAGTGAAAGGATGGAGAGATGTATTGAGGGGTGGGTGTTTGGATAAATGGGTTGATGGATGGGTGCATCAATAATGGGATAGATGAATGGATGGATGGAAGTTAAGGTAGGTTGATAGATAGATGTATGAATGGATGAATGGATGGATGGATAAATCACTACATTGTATGCTTTGTGCCACCTTTAAGGTTACCTTTTGTGTATGTTAGAATGATTATGATAGAAACCTGTGTTTTTTGGCTATTACACAAGATCTCAAAATAATGGGTGAGGATCTCAAAATAATTTGGTTAAAGCCCCATTTTAGATTACTGCAGTTTTTCCATTACTGGACAACAAACTCATTGACTGTGGAGGATGCAGAGCTCAAGTCTGACCAAAAATCATTAAAACGTCAATAATGCATGTCGATATATTCGTGTAAGGACTATAAACATCTGGACTCATGATTGGAAACCCACCTAATGCAATGATTAGTTGTATTCTTGCTAACTGATAGTAAATGGTAAATACTCACAAGCCTCTTGAGGACGTTTATTCCAGAACTATTAGCTTACTTTACTTTACAAGTGTTGCCTCTGTTCCTTGGTGCGTTCATCCTGACATCGGGTTGAATAGTATGCTACACATGTAAGCGCAAAAAGTCATTGTTAATTAAGCTATTGTGGTGGAGTATAAGCAGTGGGGTGCTCCAGCCAAGAAGAGCGACACCCAGACCGGCGCCAGCCACTCATTCCTCCTGCTGCTGTTCGCCGTAATTATTCCTGAAGGCCATTTTATGAATTAAGCGTGACTGGCTTTGTGCCTTTCTCTGAATGCATTGAGACTGATGAAGAATACCTGTGGCAGGTGACTTTTAAAAAAATGCAATTACACAATTAAATAGATGAAACCTTCTTCCTGATTGTAATATGAATTCATGGCGCTGTACCTGTAGATCATATTTCTGATATTTGAGACCTGATCTCCTGGAATAAATGCATAAGATAAAGCATGACGTTTGTAATGAATAAAAACTGTATTAGGTGGAAATAGATAGACATCAGCCAAATTGAAGGCCATGGATTGTTTTTGGAAAATGTAGGATGCTCTCTTTAGAAGAAGGGGAAGTCCTTGACAATAGAGGAGAAGTTTACTGGATCTTTTTCAAGATTGGGCAATGAAGAACAAAAAAAGATCCTGAGGTTGACTTGGATTCTACATGGGCCATCCATGTAACAGACACTGTAAAGGTCTATAGTAATGAAACTGCAACACTGAACGAAATCTATGTCTCTATCGAAAGGGTAGAATTATTCCATACTCTCAGAATGCTTTTCCAAAACCTAGTGAAGTGATCTGGGCATGCTATAATGACCCCCTGATCAGCTCCTGCTAGACCATGGATGGAGATTCAGGTCAAACCCAGGACCCATTTTAGAAATAATATCTCCAAACTGGTTTAAGAACATCTGAGAATCCCTCAGGAGAAGTGGCCAGGCTTAAAATCCTTTGGCTGACCTCAACTTGTTGCCAACATGACTCCACTAAAGAAAAAAAATGGAAGGAGAATGAATACATGGAAAAGAATGCATTAAACCAAAAGCCCATGCTGAAAGACTGACTGTGAGGCAAGAATGCATGCTGGGTTGGAGGCCAGGGCATGACTGTTGGTAATTTACATTAGGTGATTCACCTTCATTGTGTTCTCCTGGGGAGTAAGGAAATCAGAGACATGAAGGAACCCATGGGGACACATGGAGAACAAGTGAAACTCTTCCTGAGGACTGAGAGGCAGCAATACTGATGATGCACTACTGATGCACTACTATCATTTGAACAAAATAAAAGATAAAAAGGTGTTAGGGAGTTGGGGACAGAGCTCAGGGTCATCTATTATACAGCACCTCTGGAGCAGAGAGGGTTAAGGGCCTTGCCCAAGGGCCCCAAAAGCAATACCAGGGTTTGAACCCCTGACCTGTAACCCAGAGCCACAACCAATGAGCTACCACATCCCCTCTGATACTCTATAATGTGATAGACACATTCAAGAAGAATGCTGAGGGTGCTGTATTGCTGTCAAAGAAGACTGTTTTGAAGGTGATAGTGTGTAAACCTAGATAAATGAAGTACATTCTTGTAAACAGAGCGAAACCTTTTGATACGTTCACGTGTATGTGTGTTAATAGGGAAATTTAGGGATTGCGAGCTACACAATAAGACCTCACTCATTCAGCAAACTTTATTATATCATTTGTGCAAATCCATGACTCATTTGCCAGCATAGTTATGGTAAATAAATGCTAATTCAGCTGCTTACTAATGCTAAAAAAATCTCCATGGATCATAGCCCTCCAGGACAAGAGTCCTCCTCCTCCTCCCATGCCAGATTGGGGCTAATAAAAAAAATCAATCGAGCAAGAATCGTAAGAAGAGGGGCGGGTCAGGCCTGTAAAACTTAAAACCTAAATCGATGACATGCAAAAACCCTGACGCTTGCAGTCTCAGGGCTCGAGCGAGACATTTATGATCGGCAGAACAGGAGGCAGCTTTTAATTTTGCAAAGTAGCTCTCGAAGCAACGTCTGACGCCTGTGGATTGAGATTAGATTAGACCTCCGATGATCGAACACCATGTCCGGATTCACCAACCCCATTCATCATGAGCACTCGTCACTATTCGGAACTCAGCTCTACGTAAGTGAACCGGACATAAAGAGCAGGGGTCATTTTTCAATTGGGCCCTTAGGAAAAAAACGAACCGCACTCGCATTGCGCTTGAGCACGCCGCATGCGTACAGGGAATGCGATGAGAAACACTGGTGGTGACGATTGCATTTCAAAGAGGTCCTCAGGGTCCTAAAACCAGTTGCACTTCAATATATATGAAGTATATAAAAATTATAAATAATCCCATAACCAAGATATAGCCTTGCATTAATGTAACTCTGAGGTCCAGCAGTCAGCAGATGATGGCTACATGACAATTCCGAGCTTCTTTATAGCTAGGTAGCAGGCAGGAAGGAAAAAAACCTCCTTGTACTTTATATAATGGAATTCCACTCCACTGTAACTGAGGGCTTTCCTGTCAAATACAACTCAAACAATGGACTGTTCCCTGAGTAGAAGCTTCTTCCTGTAGGCAATTTGGGCCTTCAACCAGGAGAACATCAAGATCTAGAGTCTGGTCTCACATGACCAATACTCACTACCACCTCAGCCTGCTTTTTAAAATCGTATTACTTTATCAAGTAATAAAAAATGTAAACGCTGCTACATGCACTATATTGGCGAAAGTTTGTGGACACCTGACCGTAGAAATTGGTACATATATGAGGAGGTATCTAAAAGTTTCGAGACAAGTTTTGTAACACACCAACAGATGACAAGGCTGAAACGCACAGTCACAGGAAGCACCGAAGTCAGTGTGCCAAAAGACTCCATCGTCCTGTGCTATTTTGACCACGTGCCTTACCACGTCTGCTATTCTGACCACGTATGCACCCTCTCACTGACCTCCTCACACGTGAGTTTCTCGCTAGAAAAACAGCTATTCAGTATATCGCAGAAGTGCTTGACACGCTTCGAAAAGAAGACTTACAGGACACGTTTCAGAAGTGACAGGAATGCTGGGAACGCTGGGAACACTGGTAGCGCTGTATTGCTGTACAAGGGGATTGTTTTGAAGGTGATGGTGTATAAATATAGATAAATAAAGTACATCGTTTGTAAACAGAGTCTCGAGACTTTTTGATACAACCTCGTAATATAACGCAAAAATATATATTTTTTAAATTCCGAAGAAATATATAAAAGATAAATTGAATTTTTGCAAAAACATTAGAAGAAGACGAAGATATTTAATTGTAGCAGCAATATTTTAACTTCTCAAGTGATGACAAATCTGACACATAAACATCAAAAAATCTGTGGTTCCTCCTCATCATCTCGATCTTTCTTTTTCTTCTAGTTTGTGCTGCTGAATTTTTTATCGAGTTTTTTTTTTTTTATATCTGTGCCAAAGTTACACACGAATCCCGGGAACAAATCAGACTTTAATGTGAATTGCTCTTGCTGTGGCTTTGGCATCTGAGATAAAAAGATGTCTTCAAGCTAAAACCAACACACCACCATCGTGTAGCGCTGAAGTCATGAGTAATGGAAAATGTTACCTCTTCTCTCATGTTGCTGGAGTTCAAGGGCTCAATGGTTGAGTCAGGGTTGTGACGGTCATGTATATGTGTGTGTGTGTGTGTGTGTGTAGTCATTCCCCACTTTGCGCCCACACACACTCACTCACACACACGTCATCGCTGCAGGATAGAGCGAGTCAGGCTAATGAGCATTCCTCCCTCCTTATAACACATTACTTATTTATAGGTTTTCTACACCCCTAGAGGCAAGCTTCCTCCTCTTTTCCTGCTTGTTTTTTTTACCCCCATCTTTTTTTCTTCAACTCTTTCCTTTTGGTAGCTGCTGCACCATTCCTGCTTATCCCCTTTAGATGTTACACCTCTTTGATACATAAGTATCCATGGTGCCACCTTCAAATATCCAGTCAGTAAACAAAAAATCCAAAGAAACTGTTTTGGTTTTTTTTCACAAATCATGGAGAAGCTCCATCCACAATAGATACCTATATTTCCCAATTGAGAGGTGATGTTTCATGGTGCATTTATGCAATCAGACCCCATAATGACGCACGGTCCCGGGTGGCATTTCTTTCTTTAGTCCCGTCTCATGTAAAGTGGTTTAGGTTCAACTAGGTTTTATACATGTTTAAAAAAAAATATATATATAAAAAAGAAACCCAAAAAACCCTCCTCAACATCTTTTTCTCCCCGCGAATGAGCCATTATGTGGGAAAAAGGTTGTCAGACAATTTTGTTCGCAATGTTAAGAGCAAAATACAGTAATTTGATGTTACTTTGAACACTAGTAGGCTTTCTCGTGCATTCATTCAAAATCATAGTGATCAAAGGCTTTTTACGGAGCGGCCGAGTGCTTCTCAAGAAGAGCCATCAAAGTTAAATGCTAAGTGCTGCCAGGGTTCAGTACAGAGCCCAGGTTTGGTGCATCAAACTTCTTCAACTTAGAGATGACAAATTTATACAAAAAAAAAAATACAAAGAAAATTAAACAGAAAATTGGCTTGAAAAGGTAAAATCAGTGATAATGTACAACGGTCACAGGTAGACGTGCGAGGCCTGGATAATAGGAAAATCTGGATTAGACAAAAAAAAAAAAAAAAAAAAAACGGTTCCATGGTGTGGCTGCTCAGGGTTTTCCAGATATAAGGAACAAAATCGGAAAAAAAGCTGAGATCCGAATCCATTATTCAGAACCTTATCATTAATAATGAATTAATCTTCAGGTGTTTATGTCACGGTGAAACCCAGGAACACTTGTAGGACATCACAAGTCATAACACACACACACACACACACACACACACACACACACACACACGAATTCACCAGTTCAAATACACCTTCCATGTACTAAAATATATATATATATGACCAAAGTTTGTAGATATCTGACCATATGATTGGTTTGTGCTTTTTTTTTTTTTTTTTACATCCCGTACCACATTTAGTCTCCATTTGGTCTCATAATAATCTCCACTCCAAACTCAGAAGTTGTTCCACTATATTTTGTGGAGTTTTGTGCTCAACAATGGTGTTAGTGAAGTAGGGTACAGGTGTAGGTGAGGTGAGTTGAGGAGGCCTGTTGTGCAGTTGGTTTGAAAATCAATTCAGACTGGAGCTCTACAACAGGAGATCTTTTAAATCATGTAAAGCATATCTTCTAGAGCAGGAGGTCTTCCACTCCAACCCAGGTATAGCATATCTTCTAGAGCAGGAGATCTTCCACTCCAACCCAGGTAAAGCATAATGTCCAGAGCAGGAGATCTTCCACTTCAACTTCTGTTAAGCATAACAGGAGATCTTCTAGAAGATCTATGAGAGCAGAAGATCTTCCACTCCAACCCAAGTAAAGCAGATCGTCATGGAGCTGGCTTTGTGCACAGGGGCATCATCATGCTGGAACAGGTTTGGGTCTCCTAGTTCAAGTGAAAGTTTTGTGAATTGGAAGCAAAAATCTATAGATAATCATTTGCCTGTGAATGTGTGCTAAATGTTTGAAGAAGAACCACATAAAGCTGGAACTGTCTCAGTCAAAAGTATTGGGACACCCGACTTGTCCAGCCATATGTGGTTTCTTCCCAGAAAAATGGAGGTTATTATAAGGGCACTTAGGAACTAAATATGGAATGAAATGTTCTAATAGAAGCCAGTTCAGGTGTCCAGAGCACATCTTCAACAGAGCACTAATGTAGAATCGTATTAGCAGAGGCGGTTATAGTGTTTACACAGACGTATTAAAAAACGTTCACGTTTTGTTTTGTCTGAGGTTCACTGAAAAACACAATCAGCCATAATATGCTCCAGGTGTTTAAAAAAAACAACAATTTTTCTCTGTGTACTTCAGCACTTTACTTCATTTGTGTTCGTTTATTCAGAAGCTTAAACTCTTCCCCAATGACCTCTCGTTATACTGTATTACTGCCGTAATAAATAAAGTTGGTAACGAGGTGGTGTTGAAGAAAAGGTTTTAACATGAAGCACTTGCAGGATCTACAAGTTCACTGTGATACAATCCGACATCTAAACGCTCCCTGAGGGGAAAGTCTTGACTCGATCTCGGCTCCTCTTGTTTCATCCCTGAAGGCTTTTACCAGGCACTTTTGGGCATCTCAGGAACATCTTCGGGTCAGAGGGTCCTCAAATTTTATCAAAGTCTATACGTATCTAAAATGTTTTACAGCCTATGGATAAAACTTGGTGGACACCTGATCATCAGATTTTTGAACATCCCATTTCCACGTTTAATCTTCATTCGCTGTTATAATAACCTCCAATCTTCTGAAAAAGATATTCCTACTGGATTTTTTGGAGATTCATTCAGTCACAAGGGTGTAAGTAAAGTCAGGTACGGATGGAGGTGAGGTGAGGAGGCCTGGGGGTGCAGCCAGCATGAAAAAATTCATTTTGTAGCTGTTCAATAGGGTTTAGAGCTCTATAGGAAGAGATCTTTCACTCCACCCCATGGAAAGCACATCTTCATGGAGCTGGAACAGGTTTGGGTCTCCAAGTTCAAGTGAAGGGAAATTTCCTCATGTGCTAAAAAAATCTTTTTTAATACAAATATTTAGTAATAAATTCTTATTGTTGATTATTATAAACTGAAGCGTATGATGATGAAGATCTATGAGGTTCCTGTGGAAGGTTAAACCTGCTTTTTACTCCTCACATGTACTTTACACCACAGTGAAATTTTTTCTTCACATATACCAGCGATGTTACGAAGCTGGGGTCTGCTGAGAACAGGGTCAGCCATGATGCAGTGCCCCCTGGAGCACAGAAGGTTAAGGGCCTTGCTTGAGGGCATCAAGAGTGGCAGCTTGGTGATGCCAAGGCTTGAACCCCCTGACCTTCTGATCAGTAACCCAGAGATTTAAACTGAACGACCACCTTCTTATGTTTACGTCTTCAATGGAGGAATCATGATGGACTGCAATCAATATAAACAGTCTGCTACAATAGTTCATTCACATCTCCATCAGAGACCTGCTGATACCCTCTACAATGTTCAATAATGAAAATGGATTTCCTTTTGAGTCTCAAGGTTTCTTCCTTGGGTTCCTTTTTTCTTCAACACCACGACCTCTGGCTCGTTAGGGTCACATTTGTAGGGACTCATTTGTAACGTAAAAAATTATATTCCTTTCATACTCAATATTCAAAAACAATTTTTAATTCAATTGAAGAATCAAATTTCTTTTATATATTCATTTGATTTCTTTGAAGTTGCTTTGGGACGATTTCTTTACAAATAACATTCAATGGAAATAAAGAGAAGAAAAATAGAAACGTAATAAACGTGTGCTTGGTTGTTAACTGGAAAAATTCTGATCGGTGGTTTGAAGCTACTTTTACTGTTCAGACTTTCAGTAGACGTCATATTTTATATATGCAAGTTATTTTTAATTATGGACTGACTACACATTATGGTAGATTTTTTTGATGTTTTTTTTCTTTTTATTTCTGCTACTTACGCAATTACAGTTATACTTTAATTTCCATTAATGCTAAATACTGCTAGTGTAATGCAAAAAATGTGTGCCTGAGACCTGGCACACTCACACACACACACACACACACACACACACACACACACACACACACACACACACACACACACACACACACACACACTTTCGGACCCACACGTTATCTGATTAGACCTGACGCCCGATCCGTACCTGGAATATATATATATATGTATGTATGTATATATATATTTTTTTGTTTCACTGAGCCACTTGTCTTTATTTGAATGAAAACATCAATCTGTTGAGAGAAAATAGTCCTTGCAGATGACAAACATATACAAAGAAACATTCAAGAAATATACAGCATCATCCACATATCTTTTTTTTTTTAATAATTAGTAAAACAGGAGAAAAAAAAAAAAAAAAAAAAAAAAAAAAGAGAACACCATGCTTGTCGTTTGAATGTCGTCAAGAGTCCGAGCTTTTTCAAAAACCGTTGCGCGTCGAGTAAAAAAAAGTGCAAATATATACAAAAACACTTCATTGCAGCCAGCGTTTGAACAGACTCATTCCTACAATTTCCTGTGAACCGACTTAAAAAATAAAATAAAATAAAATGCAAGACGAAAAAAAAAAAAAAAAAGGAATAATTTAAAATAAACAGTTCGGAACCAATAATTATACAAAATATATTTATATATTTATATAGAATTAAGGACTTGGCAAAGCAGTCATTCATTCCTCAGTCAATCAGCCAGACACATAACCACTTCCTCTCCAGACGCATCGTTAATGTTAATAAACTACTTTTAATCTTTAGAAACTGTAAACAAGTCTCGACGATATCATTGATTAGAACATTTGGGAGAAACGGACAAAAAAAAAAAAACGACAAATAAATTAGAATCAAGTAATTTCAGACAGAAACGTGTGGGTTTTTTTTGTTTTTGTTTTTTTTAAACATCTTTTAGAACTAGAACACTGACTGAAATGTAGTAATGGATCAAAAAACAGACATTTTCTTCTAGTGATACTACAGAAAAAACACTATTTCCCCCATCACTCATTCACTCGCTCACACACTCGTTTCTTTCTTACTCACGAGTACAGGTGCTTGTAATAGTATGCGTTTTTTGTTTGTTTGTTTGTTTTTTGTTCCCGTCCCCCCCCCCCACACACACACACACTTTACACACTGAAGCATGTTAGAACGACTGTGCTGCAAAATAAAACTCCGATAGAGACGACGTTTCGGTTCGTATGGCTAGAGGAGAACGTAACGAGGAACTCTCTCTCTAAGACGACAAACACAGGAAAAAAAAAAAAACGGAGAGAAAAACGAACGGAAAATCGATCGCCCTGATGGCCGTTAGTCTTACAGGCAGTGCGTATATACGGAGAAGGAGGACCTTCCCGACAGTACGTTTGGCTTTTACTCACAGTTCAGGAATTCGGATGTAAACCTTGAGATCTGGTCAATCAAACTGATCGTGACGTATAGATATATTTATTTCTATATATTTCTTTTCTTTTTTTGGTGTAGGTTTTATGATTGGTTTTAATTTTACTGAGTGGTTTCTCTTCTGCTGAGCCGAGAACTTGCGCATGCGAAGTCGCTCGCGGATTCCACACGAGCCCCCACGCCCCCATCACCCCCACCGACCCCTCCCCCACACCCAAATTCTCCTCCTCCTCTTCTTCTCTTCCTTTCGCCCCAAGAAGGAAAAACATAAAACACGTTCAAAAAAAGGAAATGATTTCGTTATCAGGGCTTTTTAAATTCTAATGAGCTCCACATTCTGGTACAACACCTCGCCCAGACGACGCCAAGTTCCAAACCGACCCGATTTTTAGCTAAACGAGGGACGTTTTATAAAGTTTTTTGCTTTACTTTCAGAGATACACGGTACGGCCAAAAGTATTGGGACTTTTGCACACAATTGTACAGGATGAGTTTAAATAATGCAGTAATCAGAATCATTTATCGATCCGATTGGGAAATTGTTCGGTTGCAGTTGCTCGCATTAAAAGATCAAAGATTAAAGTTAAACAAAAATCAAAAATTTAAATAAGAAAATTTAAATAAATACACACATAAAAAGGTATATATTAAGTGAAATTAATACTTGTTCCAGCACAAGATATGCTTTCCATGGGTTGGATATGGTGGAAGATCTCCTGCTATTGAGCTCCGACCTCAACCCACATCATTACAAACACGCCTGCTGGGCAAAAAACTCCATAAACAAACTTCAAAGTCTCGTGGAACAGCTGCGCAGAAGAATGGAGGTTGTTATAACAGCGAATGGGGACAGATTGTGGAATAGAATGTTCAGGTGTCCACAAACTTTTGGCCATACAGCGTACGGGCTGAAATACGTTTCGCATCAGTGTCTGGTGTTTTGTGTAACGAAGCACCAAGACTATAGAAAAGAAATGCTTTATCTGTGAGATGCAGGAACGGCAAAAAAAAAGCATTGGAGGATTCAGATACTCAGTAATTCATGCAAATTTATGCGGATTATTCGTTTTACAATCTGAGAGAAAACATCATCGATAAACCTTGCGTCCATCTTCCTACGCCCCAAATCCCAAACTTTCGCATGGATCTCATTTGACCTCTCTTAACCTTCAAAATATACATTACGCTATATCATTAAAATGACGCAGCTGCATAAATCCACACGGAGAGTTTACACGTCTCGAACGTCGGTAGAGCGGAGGAAACGATACGCCGGATCGCTAATACTGTACACCTAAATAGCGTATCGATCGTTCCTGCGTTAATAAATAACTCAATAAATTAGAATAAATACGCCATTATTAATTAAGGGTGGAGCCACATATGAAAAAAAAAGCTGACGCTATTTAGCCACGCCTCCATTTCCGAATGCTTTCTAGAGTACCAGAGACGCTAAAGTGGCGGGAAAATCGAACGACGTTGGCGCAGGATTGATTACGGATTGAAACGTTTCGTAAGTTCAAGAATTTTCAAGTCGAATGCCTTTTAGAATCGATGAAATAATGAAGAAGAATTTTGTTTTCGTTTCCCGGTTGTGTTTGGTTGCTACGGTTACACAATTTACACCTCAAATTCTGCAAATCGCTGACGATTACGGACAAAATGCATAAATAATTTGCGTGGTATGGAAACGGGACGCTGAAATTTCAACTCATGGCTTCCGTTTTTGAACTCGACTTATTGCTCTCGGATAGATGGATCTATTACGTCAGGATGCCTGTTATTAAAAAAACCCTCTCCCATCAGAGAAGGAGCACAAGATCTGAGTTTAAACACTCCAACCCTCACAGTAACACAGTGGTATCATACAAAAAAAAAAAGAATTGAAGGAAACAAGGATCAAGTAAGGGGGAGGTGGGGTGAAGGGGTAAAGGGGTACGGGGGTTAGAACATAACGGGTAAAAAAAACGCCGTCAGAGCAGAAAAATTCGAGACAGGGGTGGGGGGTGTTCAGGGATAAGTCCAGACGTAACAGAAAGGCAAGCTCTGAAGGACGCTGATTCGCACCGCTCAGGTCCGTTTGGCCCCGGATTCACGAAAGACGAGAAACAGAACGAGAGAAAAGGCTCTTTTCTTTTTTTTTTTTTTTTCTGTTGGTCTATGGCGATTTTTGACACACGAAGAACACATGGTGAGGGATTCCTGCCAATTTGCGGGAGATTCCCTCAGACCCTCGAAAGCTTACAAATGTTTTAAATTGCATCGTTTTGCGTTCGGCATTTTTACACACACACACACACCACACACACACACACACACACACACACACACACACACACACACACATCCCTCTCGATCATGGCACTGGCTTTTTTCGATTCGGCGCGGTTTCCACGGCAACGGCACACGTAGCGCCTTTTCTTATTGGAATGTATCTCAGTGATCCACAGTTGTCCGATTCCAAAAGTTTTGTTTTGTTTTTTGGCAGTTTGCCATTGCATGAGACGGTAAAAGAACGAGGGATAGACGCCGATAAGGAGGAGAAGCAGAAAGACGGAGCCCAAAGGGAGAAGAGCGGAAAGAGGAAAATGAAATCTTGAGATTAAGAGATTGAGATAGAAAGAGAGAGAGAGAAAAAGAGAGAGAGAGAGATTGATATGGAGAGGAGAAGTGACAGGGTTTTGGCTGTGCAGGTTCTGGTCCACAGTAAAGAGTGAAATATTGGGTGTCCGTGTGCTGTGGTTGCTTGAGTGTTGATTGTCCAGTGTGTTTCGCTTCAGGTCCTCCTCGTCCCATCACAAGCTATGGACGTTTCAGTACCGGTCAGTTCCTCCGAGGCTTCCAGCCGACCCCCTTCTGTCTTCATCCCTCCACTCCCTTTATAACTCCCTCCTCTTCGTTCCTCTTCCCTTCTTCTCCTCCTGCACCATCAGCTGCTGCCAGACATCAGGTTAATGGCTTGTTCCAGTTTGTGTCTCAGTTTGTGTTTGCGGCAGTACCCGTCTCTGTCCAGTGCCGTCAGGATCTACATGATGAGAGAAAGCGAAAGGGAAGCCATTAGCTGATAGACACACACACACACACACACACACACACACACACACGTTTTAATTTAATACTCCGTGGTCAGCTTTCTTGTCACGGAGTGCTCGAAAAGGCTGAATGGAACTTAGGATGAAAATGAAGCATGATCTCATAAGACATGTGCATTAAAATGGACCCAATATTAACATTTGCAATTCATGGACTTTCTGGTATTTTTTTTTTTCTCTTTGCTCATAATTTATAAATATTTTTTATCCCTCCCAATCGATCTGTAATGATTATTTGGTTGTGAGTTATAGGAACGTGGGTTTCTGTTATCTAAAAGATCTTCAATTAATTATGAATCGACCTGATCTTTAATAGACAGATAGATCGATAAATGGATGGACGTTGGGTAGATGGGCTGATAAGTGGATGGATGGATGGATGGATAGATGAGTGTGGATCCTGAATAAAATGAAATAATAACTTATTAAATATATAGAACACACAGCTTTAGAGGTTACACAGCCGTGGCCCTGCTGCCCTGATGTGCATAAATAACATTTATGAATGGATGAATGTTTTAACCATTTAAAGGAGGGATGGATGGATGAATGAGTGAGTGGGTGGATAAGTGAGTGGGTGGATGAGTGGATGGATGAGTGAGTGGGTAGATGAGTGAGTGGGTAGATGAGTGAGTGGGTAGATGAGTAAGTGGGTGGATAAGTAAGTGGGTGGATGAGTGAGTGGGTAGATGAGTGGGTGGGTAGATGAGTGGGTAGATGAGTGGGTGGGTGGATGAGTACGTGGGTGGATGAGTATGTGGGTGGATGAGTGAGTGGGTAGATGAGTGGGTGGATGAGTAAGGGGGTGGATGAGTGAGTGGGTAGATGAGTGGGTGGATGAGTAAGTGGGTGGATGAGTGAGTGGGTAGATGAGTGGGTGGATGAGTAAGTAGGTGGATGAGTAAGTGGGTGGATGAGTGAGTGGGTGGATGAGTAAGTGGGTGGATGAGTGAGTGGGTGGATGAGTGAGTGGGTGGATGAGTAAGTGGGTGGATAAGTGAGTGGGTAGATGAGTGGGTGGATAAGTGAGTGGGTAGATAAGTGGGTGGATGAGTGGGCGGATTAGTGAGTGAATGGATGAGTGAGTGGGTAGATGAGTGGGTAGATGAATAGGTGGGTGGGTGTCTGGGTGTGTAGATGGATAGATGAGTGAGTGGGTAGATGAGTAAGTGGGTGGATGAGTGAGTGGGTAGATGAGTGGGTGGAGGAGTGAGTGGGTAGATGAGTGAGTGGGTAGATGAGTGAGTGGGTAGATGAGTGGGTGGGTAGATGAGTGGGTGGGTAGATGAGTACGTGGGTGGATGAGTACGTGGGTGGATGAGTGAGTGTGTAGATGGTGGGTGGATGAGTGGGGGTGGATGAGTGGGTGGGTGATGAGTGGGTGATTATGGGTAATAGTGGGTGGATGAGTATGATGGATGGATGGTGGTGGATGGATGATGGTAGTGGTGGATGGTAGTGGTGATGATGATGGGTGATGGTGAGTGGGTGGAAGGATGTATTTGGGTGGATAAGTGTTCTGAACATTTAAAGGAGGGATGGATGGATAAGGAGGTGGATGTATAGGTAGATGGATGGGTGGATGAGCGTTTGGATGGGTAGATGGATGAGTGGGTGGAAGGATGTATTTGGGTGGATGGATGTTTTGACTATTTAAAATAGGTTTAATGGATGTTCGGGTGGGTGTATGGATGAGTGAGTGGGGTTTGAATGGATGGATAAGTGTTGTGAACATTTAAAGGAGGGATGGATGAGGAGGTGGATGTAAAGGTAGATGGATGGGTGGATGAGTGGGGGGTAGATGAATGGATGAATGGATATTTAAGGGGATAAGTTGATGTTCTGACTGTTTGAGGAACAGATAAATGGATGTGAGTATATGACCCAAGTCTAACACGTCTAAGCGAGCGTTTCCACTGGGTGATCACGTGACTCCTCATTCTGCTCTGAAACGTGTTGAGAGTGAAAGGGAATGAAAGCAGGTCTGGGATCAGTGTGAAATGGGTGTGAATGGATCCTGTGGGAACAGTGAGAGCAGAACCCACCTCCTCTTTGTACTTGTTGATGTAAAAATAGAGCTCATTGAGCGCGCTCAGTGTGTTGAACTCGCTGCCATGGAGACGGGACTGCTCCACCAGATAGGCGTCCATGTCTTGATCGCTGATACTCGGCATCTTGCTGATGTCTCTGTAGTACCTGTAAACACACACACACAAAATCAATGCTCTGCTTATTCCCAGTGATCAATGTGAATTTACCAGCATGATTGTGAGTGTTTTCAAAGGAACAATGTTCATTCCATAACAATATGCACTGGTATGTTTGCCAATCAAAGAATGGATTTAGTGGCCTATTTTTGGTTATTTAAGTGCCTTAGAATGGATCATCATGAACACTGAAAGCTGGGATCTGATTACAAAACAAACTCAACCATTTTGTCAGAGTTTGTAGCAGTACTACAGGATTAAAGCCTGAAATTCACCACGTCATAGACATCAGGTTTTATTTACCTTAACAAGAGCAGTTACTGAACACGTCTTAATAAGGGAGGCGTGGCCTGTGTATCTGTCAGTCTTAATGAAGGAGGCGTGGCCTGTGTATCTGTCAGTCTTAATGAAGAAAAGAAGGCGTGGCTTGCGTATCTGTTAGTCTCAATAAAGAAGGCGTGGCCTGTATATCTTAGTTTCAGTGACGGAGGCGTGACCTGTTTGTCAGTTTAAATGAAGGAGGCGTGGCCTGTGTATCTGTCAGTCTGAATGAAGGAGGTGTGTCCTGGGTATCTGTCAGTCTTAATGAAGGAGGCGTGGCCTGGGTATCTGTCAGTCTTAATAAAGGAGGTGTGGCCTTTGTATCTGTCAGTCTTAATAATGAAGGCGTGGCCTGTGTATCTGTCAGTCTTAATGAAGGAGGCGTGGCCTGTATATCTGTCAGTCTCAATGAAGAAGGCATGGCTTGTGTATCTGTCGGTCTTAATGAAGGAAAAAAGGAGGCATGGCTTGTGTATCTGTTAGTCTTAATGAAGAAGGCATGGCTTGTGTATCTGTCGGTCTTAATGAAGGAAAAAAGGAGGCATGGCTTGTGTATCTGTTAGTCTCAATGAAGAAGGCGTGGCCTGTATATCTGTCAGTCTCAATGAAGAAGGCGTGGCCTGTATATCTGTCAGTTTCAGTGAAGGAGGCATGACCTGTTCATCTATCAGTCTTAATGAAGGGAAAAAGACACGGCTCGTGTATCTGTCAGTCTCAATGAAGGAGGTGTGGCCATGTGTATAATTTAGTATTGAAGGAGGCGTGGCTTGTGCATCTGTTGGTTTTAAAGGAGGCATGGCCTGTGTATCTGTCAGTCTTAATGAAGAAAGTGTGGCCTAAGTATCTGTTAGTCCTAATGAAGGAGGTGTGGCCTGTGTATTTGGCAATCTAGTGAAGGAGGTGTGGCTTGTGTATCTGTTCGTATTAAAGGAGGCATGGCCTGTGTATCTGTCAGTCTTAATGAAGAAGGTGTGGCCTAAGTATCTGTCAGTCTCAATGAAGGAGGTGTGGCCATGTGTATCATTTAGTATTGAAGGACGTCTATGGGATGTGGTAGCATTACATTTTGCCTTCACTTGAACAAGGAGACTCAAAGACTTCCAGCATAACGATGCCCAAAGGGGCTCTATGAAGATACACTTTCCATGGGTTGGAGTAGAAGATCTGCTGCTCTAGAGCGCTGACCCTCAACCCTATTAAAAATAAATGAATGTGAACGCTGAATGAACCCAAAGCCTCCTCACCACACCTGGATCAGTACCTCTTCTAAACTTCTCCAAACAAATCTAGCGGAACATCTTCCAGAAGAGTGAAGGTCATTTTAAAAGCAAATGGGGACTAAATGTGGATGTTCAAGTGCTCAGGTGTCCACAATCTTTTGTCCATTTAGTGTCTGTATTTATTTAAACAAAATAGAACATTGTTGATGGAGCAGAGCTTTTTTTATCTCATACCTCTCCACCCAGCTCTTGTAATTGGGGATGTCTTTAGCGTAAAGCAGCTTGTTGGACGGCGAGTCTTTGCCTAGACGGTGTTCTGACGTTGAGCAAGAGTCCATGAAGGTCTGAGCCACCACCGACAAGCACGCATCCGTGATACTGCTCTTATGGATATCGAATACAAACTGCGGATTCTTGATGACGTTCACCCAGAACCGTAAAGGCAAACTGCAGAAGAGAAAGAATAGAAAAAAACGACATGCAACAGGAAGTGAGATGGGACAGGATTGTAAGCATGTGTATGTTTGTGTGTGTGTGTGTGTGTGTGTGTGTGTGTGTGTGTGCGCAGTGGCTTACCAGTTGCTCTTCCAGGTGTGACGCACATCTGGGTCACTGATCTGTCTCTTGTCTGCCTGCTCATCCAGAAAGTCGAACATGTACTTGATGGCCAGAGGGAGGGCGCTGCCACGGTGAGCCGTACTGAACACCGTCTCGAACAAATCATCCACAAACTTCTGCAGCGTGCCCTGAACATGCAGCAAATACACGGCCCACGGTTAGAATTTGATGCTCCACTCAACACTCGTGCTATCAGTCTATGACGCATTATAGTGTTCCCTTATCTTCTCAGTTATGCTCGCTAAGTGCCGCGAGGACGACGCATTATTCACGTGTAATGCACCTCACCGCCGTCTTATACACCGTACATACACGTAGCGCCGCTCGGTGCACGCGATCACACAGCCTTTATGGCCTCTTAATCCTAAATCTGATTTGTGATTAGCTTTAACACTGCTCAGGAATAAATCAGGCCAAGTTTATATACAAGTAACTCAGCTTTATGGACCAGAGTGGGAGTGAGTGAGCTAGAACACGATAGGCAGAGAGAGAGAGAGAGAGAGAGAGAGAGGATTGATAGAGGAATAAAAGCATATTGAATACATGGAGACTGGATGGATAAAAAGATGATTAGATGGATAAATGGAGATATAGATGGATGGTATGGTTGGATGGAGAGAGATATAGATTGGTGGTTGGATGGATTAAAGAAAGGTTTCATAGAAGGACGGATGGATGGACGGGTAGATAGACGGATGAATTATTAAATGGATTGAAAATATGCGAAATGATGGCGGGATAAAATAATTAATGATTGGATTAATATTTGCTTTTTGGCTGCATAGAAGGATTGATAGGTGAATGGATGAATTGCTGGGTGTATGAATGAATGAATAAATTGTTGGATGGATGGATGGATAAATAAATGGCTAAATTAGGTGTATGAATTTTAGGTGTATGAATAAATGTATGGATGGATGAATGGGTGGATAGGTATATGAATAAATAAATAGATGGGTGTATGAATAAATGATAGATGGTTTAACATATGAATAGATAGATAAATGGATGAGTGTATGGATAGATGGATGGATGGATTAATGAATGATTTAATGGATGAAAAGATTGATAAATGGATGAGGGTATGAATGGATGGATGGAGAAGGGTATGAATTGATAGATGGATGGATAGACAGATGGGTCAATGAATGAGTTAATGGATAATAGATGTATGGACTAATAGCTGGATAAAGAGATGGGTGTATGAATGAACAGATGGATAGATAAATAGATAGATAAATGGATGAATGGATGGATTAATATATGGATAAATGGATTAGTGTATTTCAGTGAAATTGATAGATGATTGGATGGGGAGATGGATGAATGTATAAAAGGAAGAATCTATAGATTGAGGAGTCTTGGACAGATGTTTGGCTGAGCAGATGTAAGATTACAGCTAAACTGGCAGCTATGGAAAGTTTGGGTAGAAACGCCAAGAAAACCTTTGATAAATCCCACAGGAGACATCAGTTCATGTCTGGATACCTTGGTGGCCAGAAGGCGCGTGAGGTAAATCTCGGACACCATCTTGCTGCTGCGGTCTCCTTCACGCTGGTCTGCGTGCTCGTGGTTTTTTACCAGGTGCCACAGTTTGGTTCCAGTCTCCTGGTCAGGGGTGATCATCGGTGCTCGAGAACGCAGGCTATCCGGACTGCTGGAAGTCCTGAGCAAGCTCTCTGTAACGGGGAACAGCACATAACAGCCATACGACGTCAAATCACGGCCTGGTACACAATATACCTTCAGTGAAGAAAATTACTGTCCATGTCCTTTGTTCAAGTTTAGAGCCATGATTTCTTTCATAGCGAGAATTAAAATGTCTACAGAAATCAAATGTTCCAAATCTTTCGCGTTCTAAAGAGATTTAACAGCCTGCGTCCAGCAGGTGCTTGGGTTCAGACATCAGCCGCCATTTTTAAGCAATAATTTCAGGTCTTTGTGCCTCTTTCAGTCTCAATAACTGCTTTCTGGGACTCGTGTAAGAAAACCGAACAGGGACAAAAACGGTAACACGGCACCGAGCAGGTCTTCAAGAAGAATGAATTGACCTTGTCACACTGATCTGAGGTGAACGCTGGTGTTTTTCTGAGAACAAAAATCGATCAAGTTGGAGCCGGATCGGTGAAAAGAGACCATTTTTGGGTAAGGTAGTGTGGGATATGATGGGTAAAAGGAGAAGACGACGAGTCTCTGTCAGACTGGAAGTTGATGAGAGAGGAGAGAAGAGGAGATGAGAGAGGAGAGAAGAGGAGAGGAAGAGAAGATAGAGCGTACCGTATCGACTGAGCGAGCGCGTAAATGTGAAAGAGTTGGCGATGTTGTAGGCAGACACTTGTTTCTGAACCAGAGCCACCACTGAGCCATCTGTCACCTGTGCAAATAAAGAGACAGACGAGAGACAGACGAGAGACGAGAATCAGTATCTAATACAAGAAACATCTGTAGGTGTCACATGTTTGTCAGAGACTCCACGTTGTTCCGACCTGGTAATGCGCCAGAGTGTTCAATCGTTTCCAGTCGCTCTCGATCTTCGTGGTGACGTCCTCGTCTTGAAGGATGATTCTCGTGAGCCGGCCCTGTCTCCATTCTAATGAGACGAAATGAGAAGTCATGGAGCAAAAAGCTTTGTATTGATAGCTAAACACTGATTAGTATCCAGTCATTTATGCTTGCACAACAGTCGAACAACGTGTCCTCGAGTGACCCTGAAATGATTCATCTAAATTATAAGACAAAAAAAAAAATGAACGACTAGACGGTTTATTTTTACATTATCCAAAAAAACGGAATGATAGCAAAGAAAACAGCAAAATGTTTGATGAGACTTTTAATCTCACATCTCCACAAATCATTAAGCTGCCATTACAGCTTTATCGTCATGGTTACGCCTCAGTCGGTGGTATTCTGTGCACTTTGGCCTATATATATATATATATACACACACACACACACACACACACACACACACACACAAACACACACACACACACACTCACAAAAGTGAGTGCACCCCTCACAAGCATTTCATTACATCTTTTTAAGGGAAAATACTATAGAAATGAAACTTAAATATATTTTAGAGAAGTCAATGTGCAGCTTCTGTAGCAGTACAGATTTACTGTCCTCTAAAAATAACAACATTCAGCCATTACTGTCTAAATACCTGCCAACAAAAGTAAGTACACCCTCAGTGAACATGTGTTCAAAGTGTGAATATTGTGTCTGAGCACATTGTTATCCAGCACTGCTTTAATTCTTCTGAGTATGTTATTCACCAGAGCTGCACAGGTTGTTGCTGGGATCCTCTTCCACTCCTCCATAATGACGTCACGGAGCTGCTGGATGTTACACTCATGGAGCTTCTCCACCTTCCGCTTGAGGATCACCACAGGTGCTTAATAGGGTTGAGATCTGGAGATATACTTCGCCACTCCATCACCTTCACCTTCAGCTTCCTCAGCAAGGCAGTTTTCATCTTGTGTGTTTGGGGTTGTTATTATGTTGGAAAACTGCTGTTCAGCCCAGTTTCTGAAGAGACTTCATCATGTTCTGTTTCAAAATGTCACAGTAAATGTTCCTCAATGAACCGCAGCTCCTCAGTACCAGCAGCTCTCAAGCAGCCCCAGACCATGATGCTGCCACCACCATGCTTGACTGTAGGCAACACACAATTTTCTTGGTGCTCCTCACCAGGGTGTCATCACACATGCTGGACATCATCTAAGCCAAACAAGTTTCTTAATTTCATCAGACCACAGGACATAGTTCTGGTAATTCATGCTCTTGGACAGATTTTCTTCAGCAAACTGTTTGTCGATTTGTTTGTGAACTGCTTCAGAAGAGAAAGTGAGTGGAATCGGTCTCAGAAAACCTCTGTATGACCCTGACCACTGTACTGTAACTTAGTTTCAGGGTGATACTGATCTTCTTACAGCCTCTGCATCTTTGTGGAGAGCAACAATTCTAATTCTCAAATCCTCAGAGACTCTTTACCATGAGGTCCATGTAGAACATCCAGTGGTCAGTATGAGAGAATTGGACTCAAAGCACCACATTTAAACTGCTCTAATACAAGATACACACATTTGTATGGTTCTGACAAGCAGACAAGAACATGAAGATGATGAATAGGACGTGTTTACACCACGTACAGCTGTTTTATATATATATAAGATGATAAAGAGTAAATATACCCTGAAATGGTGATGTAAACGTGTTTCCATGGCGACGTTCTAACATTATGATATAACGATTTTAGAGGTTTGACCAGAAGAACATGAATCACATTATATGGAAGCATAAAAATGTATATAATGTATAATGTTATGGAATAATGATGTGCTACAGTGATGCAGGAGGCAGTGGAGGTTTCTGGAGTATAAAATCCTCTGCTTTATGCTATTTATCATGAAGTCCACTGCTAAATACCGCACGTTTGTGTGAATGCAGGATGTATGAGACGCGATGCGTTCGTACCGAGGTCCATGTCATCGGCTTGTGGTCTCTGCGAGTATGGGATCCCTTTATACACCGCGTCCAGCAGCTTGTCCTTCACCTGAGTCACTGTATCACAGTTCAGGACCTTCACTGGGACCTCAGTACCTGCGTCTCCCTCTGGAGGAATGCACATCAGGGTCTGGGGGACAGAACCATAATGATGGAAGGTCAGATTGCAGCAATTAGGAGTAAAGACACAGTTTAAGCACAGGTTCAAGTTTAAACACAGTTATAATCACTTTTAAACACCTTTTTTTCTCCACCACCAGGTGGTTTTTGTTTAAGGTTAACCCAAGCAGAAAGATGAGCAGGATTTACCAACACACACACACACACACACACACACACACACACACACACACACACACACACACACACACACACACACCTGTCCATCACACCCATATGTAGACCATGTTCCACTAGATTGTGTTAGTAAAGTCAGGTACTGATGTAGGTGAGGTGAGGAGGCCTGTGGTGCGATCAGTGTGAAAAATCCATCCCAAAGGTGTTCAATGGGGTTGGAGCTCAATATCAGGAGATCTTCCATCTTCCGTTTTTGCCTTCGGTCCACGAAAACGTCGCTTTTTCAAAACGATCTCCAAAGTGGATACATTTAACTTTCGAAAAAACAACAAAAAAAAGCGCTTACACGCTCTTTGATCTTTTATATATGACTTCATACGCAGGTGTTCCCTCATATAAAATCCGAAATTCATTTGACCTTGACCTTCAGGAGCACATGTTAAGGACTAAGTGCTAAGACATCTGCATGACTTCACTGTGTATTGATCCCACTAAGCTGATCTACGCTGAACAGACTGGCATCGATCGGTCGCTGATCTCCTGCAGCTTCAACCGAGACGACTAGACTTCCCTTTCTCTCACTCTGTACATCAAACAAATTCTACTGAAAACATGCTGAAGGTTTCACATGAACCGTTTTTGACCTGTAGGGTTTTTATAAGGTGCAGGTCACGTGTGTTTAAATAAATCAGTAATGGTTTTAAAGTGCAGCGGTTCCTGGCAGGAGTGGTGTGGGAGTGGACGACCAGGAGCCAGAGGAAAGGTCTGGGTTTTTTTTTGAATAGGCAGCATGAGAAATCTGTGAGTTGGTGTCATTAATGGCTTGAGCAGGTTGAACCACTCGCTTTACTGTTTACGAAAAGCTTAAAGTCGTATTTAATAAATTAGAGTGTGATTTTAACCCATTCAAAACCTGGACTGGTTCTCGGAGCACAGCGTTTAGTCTTTCGTAGAGGAAATATTTAATGCATTTTTCTTTTTTACTGAAAATCGATATGTTTATTAAAAAAAAGAAAAATTCTGAAAAAATAAATCCGCCTATAAAAATAAGCATCATGGGAGAAAACAAGATCTGGTCAGACTGGAAGGAATTTAAAAAAATATATATATAAAATACAAATACAAATATATTGTATAATAGTCAAAAATTTGCGATAAACTGCGAAAGTAAATAATTCATTGCTTTCTTAAAACTTTTCTCAGATGGAAAATTTCCTTGTACGTTACATGCGACGCGATTAAGACCTGTGTGCATCCAAGAAACGGTAATTAGCTTTAAAACCGCTACACTGAGAAGCCTTCTTCTGCTTTCTGTAAACCCTTTACGTCTGACTGAGAAATAAAAGCGTCTAGCCGTTCAGGTTATAACGTGGTATAAAGTGATGCTTTGCACAACTTGGCTTCTGAATATAAGACTTTTTTTCCTCCTTGGACTCTCTGAGACACAGCGATTATTACCGTAATTTCCGGACTATTAAACGCACCCAAATATAAGCCACACCCACTGAATTTGTGTCACCACACCCACCTGTCTATAAGCCGCAGGTCCTACACTGAAACTAATGAACTTTACACAGGCTTTAATGAAAGACAGTGTCTGTTACATGGCTTGTATCTAAACAGTAGCAGACCAAAAAAGTCATTGTTCACTGTCTTCCCCCTTCCTTTCACAACTATTACTTTCGGGAGTTTATCTTTTGGCATCGTCGTGCGTTTAAAAATCACCATCGGTGAAGCTTTTCTCTCGATGCCGTGCAGCTCAGAACACAGGTGAAGTGTGTGTTTTCATGCTCGGTTGTTTTCAGCGTGACGAATGATTCGCATTTCCTGTAGACAGTCCGAGTGAGCGGCAGGTCAAACGTCAGAGGAACATCATCCATATTTATGATGTGGTGCGGCCCGATTCAGTGGGAGCGCATCTGATTTAATATAAAGAGTTTCATTGGTCTAATGTTATGGGGTTCAGTTTTTTGGCTTGAAGTTTGTGAAACCGGGAAAAACCCAGGAAAAATCCATAAATTAGCCGATTCGTTGTTTAAGCCACGGGGTTCAAAGCGTGGGAAAAAAGTAGCAGATTATAGTCCGGGAAATATGGTACTATTAATATTCCTCCGAATGTGCTTTTTCCTGCTTCTCTAAAATGCAGTGTTGGTGATGATGCTGGTGGTGGTGGCACTTGCAAAACTGGGCATTTTAATCCACCTTTTATTCACACTCCTGTTTCTTGTGCCCTCTCTCTGCATTCGCTCCACGGCCTGTCCTCGTCTGTCTGATGGGCGTCGGCGCTCGGGCAGGCGTATATATTTCAGCGGCAGCCGGGGAGCTGAAACCTTAGTAACTCATCTATCATAACGGCGAAGAAGGGAGCGTGCGCCGAGCCCTGAATAACACCGGGGGTTTAAGCTAACCTTCAGACTCCGTCGACTGAATGTTAATGGGAGTAAAACGGCACTGCTCGAAAACACCGCCATCGATCCGGCGATCCGTTATAGTGCACTCGTAAGATACATCATTCGCTCGCCGGTCGCTCTGGTGCGTGTCCGCGTATCGAACCGGAGTCAAACACCTGGCCCCAGTGGATCTGGGTGGTAAAGGTGGTGGTAGTTGGGGAGGGGGGGGGGGGGGGGTGTTGTGATGGGAAACAGGAGAGGCATTATGGGAGTGCGCACACACACACACTAGGGACACACACTGACCAGCTGCTTGTAGTCGATTTGCTGTCGGATGAGCTTGTCCTCGCTGAGCGAGTAGCGCGCCTCGCCGGTGATGGCGTCGATCGGCCCTTTCTCCATCTGCTGCTTTATAGCGCAGTACAGCATGAATAAAGGCTCTCCTGCACACTCCTGCAGAAAAAAAAAAAATGCAATCAAACGGCACTCAAATGTGTCGCAAATCAAATGCATTAATTTCATGAGTTACGGACGGAAATAAAACAGGTACATAAGACAGGAAAATGTAAGACAGCGAGAGAAAAAGGAAGAGTGGAAGCGGTGAACAGAGAGAATTCAGATGCCTGATAACGTTCCTTTTTAGTCGGCATTTGCAAGGAAGCGAAAGGACTCGCCAATTATCCACTTAAAAGCTATTGATGACTAAGCAGCGATACTGAAGGAAGGCTGTTATTTAGTCCTTAGGCTAGATTAGCTTGACGTTATTAATTACGGCCTGACATCCTGATGCACGCTCGGCTACACGTGCATACAGACCCCGCACGAGGAAGGGGGGTGGGGGGGGGGGGGTGGGGATGACGAAGAGAGAGAAAAAGAAATAGAGAGAGAAGGAGAGAGTGAGAGAAATACGAGCAGACAATTGTAAAAACTCTTCATTCTGATTGGTCCGTTGATCGTCGTTCCCAGATGTAATTTACATATTTATCCGCTTGTTCTGAAATGTCGTTTTCACGGAGACCTTTATAGCAGGCGTTCTACATCACCCGAATCTAATATTCTACAGATTTGCCATGGGCCCCTGAGCAAGGCCCTTAACTCCCAAAGCTGCTTGATTGTATAAACATTATGAAGTTTTCCCATACAGACATGTATGGAAGGAGTCTCCAGTTTCAGCGGATTTTAAATCTGTGTTTTTAACTTCAAGAGACGAAAAGAAAAGAGTTTTGCTGCGTAAACGTCTGTTTGTAGCTGCTATAACATAAGTGATAAAGAAAAAAAGATCATATTCGCAAATTCGCATAGTGTTGAAGCTCTTTAGAAGGAGATCTTCCACTCCAACCCGTGTAAAGCGTATCTTCATGAAGCTGGCTTTGTGCACAGGGGCATCGTCATGGTGGAACAGGTTTGGGTCACCTAGTTTAAGTAAAGACGTCCTACATAATTGTGTGCCTCCAGATTTGTTTGGAGAAGAATCAAACACGGAAAAAAAAAAAAAGTCAGGTGCCCCAATACTTTTGGGCATAGAGGGTCTTTACAGATGCATGTTTATTATTTTCTTCATCTGAAGAGACGTCTGAGTGACTGGTAGGAACCTACAATACCAACATGGATAAATTGTGCCTTGAGGAAAGCTTGTGGAATGATCTCATCATCTGCACCGATTGGACATAAACCTTCAGCATTCATCTATGAGTGCATTCCGAGGAGCGTTTCAACCATCTACCAGGCCTGATGTGAGGGACCTGACCAGGGGTTCGGCTGAGCAGAGGGACTGCAGCTTTGCAGCGAGGCGAACATTGTTGCTCGTGTAGGAACCACCTGACAGGATGTGGGTTTGGATGAATGCCCAGCTGGACCCTAAGGGATTATTTGGAGTCTGCAGAGAAACTGTAGCATTCCTGAAGCCTTGCAGCATGAGCCAGATCCACCTCCACACCACCAGCATGTGGAAGCATCTTCCCAGCAGGGAGATGGCAAATCTCAAACCTGTACTGTTCCTGTACTGTAGCTTCAAAGATAAATAAGGAAAAAAAAACAACAATGGAAATTCTGGCAAACCTTGAGGAAGCGATGCAGAAGGAACGTGAACCAGTTGGTGAGCATCTTCTCAGCCACGGATTCCGTTCTGCAAAAAAGAGAGAGATGCAGCATGTTAACAATTCCTTTGATTCGTTTTTTTTTTATATATTCTTCTGTATTTTTTTTTTTTTTCATGCTTCCTATTTTTGGAGTCTGAAATAAGACGGATTCGACTCGGCCAAGAATTTCCGACATTTTTGGAGAAAGCTGTGGGAAATAACAGGCGTGCCATAATTCAGCCTGGTTTCTGGAAACCTCACTGGCTGAAGATGAAGAGGTGCAGCTCGCCTCAGGTGCTGGTTATGTTTCTGTTTTAGTGTTCCTGGCTTTAAAAACAGCATTTCACACTACTGCACATGGAACCTAATCAGATTAGACAGGCAAAGCTCCGGCCTGGTTTAGATCTTACTTGACAATCAATTGCTGGATTTTTCGCAGGCTTACGGGATTCTTCATGGTTTAGAATGTTGAAATATGGTGTTCCACACAATTCTGTTTCAGGCCCCTTTACAATTCTCTCTTTTTTTATTAAATACCCATTAAATTTGATACTTTATTTCCAGGCAAGTGAGCAATTTTTGAGTCTTATATAATTTTCATGATTTGAACTACACAATATGGACAGAACTTTTGGGACTTTGTGGTTCTTCACCACACAAATGTTTCCTCCTGCTATAGAGCACTAAACTTAATTGAACATGACTGAATGTGAACTTTGACTGCACCCAGGCCTCCTCACCTTCTCACCAACATTAGTACCTGACTTCACTAACAGCTTTGTGGCCAAAGGAACCCTATCAGAGCAGGAACACTCTATAGACTCTCCAGCAGAATGATCTCCCTCTGTTATGGAAAAACCAAAATTATCTTCTCACCGTCGCAGGAGCAGCTTTGGATGGTTACGGTTCTCCAGGTTCTTCTCGATAAGGTCAGCCAGGAGCTGCTTGAGCACCACGGTGGCGTATTCCATCCTACCCTGCAGCGCCGCCATGAGAAGAGACGCCACGTTGCCTCGGTCCCGCATGGAGAAAGACCTCTGGGCTTCCAGCGTGTGGATGAACATCAACAGGAACATCTTGTTGTGGAGGAGCTGGCTGAAGAGACGCAAGGCCTTCTCAACGTTAGCTGGAGACTGCAGAAGGAAGAAAAAGGGGAGCGGGAGGAGAGAGGGAGGAAAAATAGATGTCTGGATTAAATAACAGCAGAAAGAAAGAAATAGCGACTCAATGAGCTGAAGGAAACGATGGAGAACAATGGGACGGAGGAATGAATGTGCTATTTTTCGCACGGCTGCTTCCTGCACCCAGGATCGTCACAAGTGCAGTTACAAAGCGCTCGTTCTTTCCTGCTGACTATTTTCTCAATGTTCTTTTTCAGAAGTGACGTCGCTAGACGCCTGTTCCGCAGGGTCTTTGCTGGGCTCTGGATTTGAGTGTGTGTCAGAGGTTTTAATTAAAAAGCGTGTTTGCTCTGAAACACACTACTGAGGTAGATTCTAGAGCTTAGGGAAGCTTTCTAAAGCACATCCTAGAGCTTTTATCCTCTTCTTCTCCCTCCTGGTGAAGGATTAAAATAAAAAAACCAAGAAGGGAGTGGAGGAGAAGCTGAGCTCTTACAACCAAGTCACTGCATATTGAAGTGTCAGACAACACCTAGGGAGGGAGGAAGGAATAGACAGACAGACAGGCAGACAGACAGGCAGAAAAGAGGCAGACAGACAGACCAGACATATGGGCAAACAAACAGACAGAGAGGCAGAAAAGAGGCAGACGGACAGACAAATAGACAAGCAAACAGACAGACTGACAGATAGAAAGACAGACATATAAACCAATAGGCAGACAGACGGACCAGACCAGACAGACAGACAGACAGACAGACAGACAGACAGATAAGCAGATAGACAGATAAGCAGACAAACAGGCAGGCCAACAGACAGATGTGCTGACAGAAAGGCACACAGGCAGAAAGGTGGGCAGACAGACAGACCAACAGATATGCAGACAGACAGACAGACAGGCAGGCAGGCATACAGACAGATAGGCAATTAGGGCAGACAGACACATACATACACAGTCAGACAGACAGACAGGCACACAGACAGACACACAGACAGATAGGCAGTTAGGCAATCAGAGAAGCAGACAGGCAAGCAGACAGACAGACAGACAGACAGACAGGCAGAAAAACAGGTAGACAGAATAAACTACACCAAAGAGAAATGCCATTTTTAAGCCTTTGTTTTGAACTCACATCGAGCTCCTTCAGTACCGGGTGCTCCTCAATGCCAGGGAACATCACCCTCATCGTGTAGGTACGATACTCCAGGAAAGGGATCTTCACACCATCCATGTCATTGGTGAGCTCCTGGATGTCTGTCTGCAGTTCGGCGAATGCTGGAGGACAGGAAGGTCAAGTCGATGAAGTTATAACTCTTGAAACACATCAATCCCATTTCTGAGTATGAACTCTTTGCACTGTAAGTGTACATCAGCGAGTCAGAGGAAGTGTGAGGGCGAAATCGCGAGGCCTCGCCGCAAAACACATTAAACAGCGCTGAATAAATCTCCCAGAATCAAAACAACTCTGACTTCTGCAACCGCTCACAAGTCTAAAGCCAGAAATAAAGCCAGCTTCAAACACTGAGCAGCATTATGACATGACCTAGTTCAATCACTCACCTCACACACACACACACACACACACACACACACACACACACACACACACACACAAAGAAGAGCATTTGCAGTGGGAGCGATAATCCTGAGACAGACGCCGAAGAATTTAAAGCGGCTGAAGCAGATATTGTAAGCAATCAACTGTAAAGTACAGGTTCAGGCTTCTTCTTTCATATTAAAACATTAGCAGCCAATTAAAAACCTTTTAACTCCACGAGATTCGGCAGAGATAAGAGCGATACAGAAACTGCCTCGACCATGACCACTCCGAACGAACAGCTAGCGAGCTAATCACGCTAGTCGCCATCAATTAATTCACTTAGTGGACAATTTTTGTGAAGAAATGTAATGTTCAATGCGTTTTTCTCAAAAAAAGAAAGAAAAGAAAATCCTTTTTAAATGTACATTATATTTTTTACACATTAAAAGTATTTGGACACCTGATTTTCCCAGCCATATGTGGCTGTTACCACAAAGTTGGAGGTGCACATTGTGTAAGATGTATAGGACATCGTATAGGATGTTCCTGTATGTTGTAGCATGTTGTCAGGTGTCCACAAACTTTTAACCATATAGTGTATGTGAAATGATGACCAAAGCTGTAAATTAAAAGACCGTAAGCAACAAAAGCGCTAGTTTTTTTGCTAGCAATCCATATGAGCTAACAGTGTTTAAGTGTATTTAAGTATGTTTATATATATCTAAGTAAAAAACTAAATGGGAAAAAAAGTAAATTTTTAGTAGGCAAAAACAAAAAAACTGTGGGCGGGACTAAATTGTTGTTCAAAAACCAGGACAAAAATCTAAAAAAGACTACCGTAATTTCCGGACTATTAAACGCACCCATATATAATACTGAATTTGACAAAGTTATTTATTTTGAACATAAAATACGCCGCACCTGTCTATAAGCCGCACCTGTCTATAAGCTGCAGGTGTCTACACTGAAACTAATGAACTTTACACAGGCTTTAACGAAAGACAGTGTCTGTTACACGGCTTGTATCTAAACAGTAGCCTACCAAGAAAGTCATTGTTCACTGTCTTCCTCCTTCCTTTCACAACTATTTCTCTCGAGAGTTTATCTTTTGGCATCGTCGTGCGTTTAAAAATCACCATCGGTGAAGCTTTTCTCCCGATGCCGTGCAGCTCAGAACACAGGTGAAGTGTGTGTTTTCATGCTCGGTTGTTTTCAGCGTGACGAATGATTCACATTTCCTGTAGACAGTCCGAGTGAGCGGCAGGTCAAAGGTCAGAGGAACATCATCCATATTTATGATGTGGTGCGGCCCGATTCAGTGGGAGCGCATCTGATTTAATATAAAGAGTTTCATTGGTTCACCTGAACCCGTTCTGCAATTTCATTGGTCTAATGTTATGGGGTTCAGTTTTTTGACTTAAAAAATGTGTTTACAAACAAAAGCGTGTTAGTGTGGACGTGGCCTGACTGAAGAAACGAGATTTGTAGTCCCTATTTTTCATAGTAATACTGAAAATGTATTTATTTATTTATTTTTTACTATTACAGAACTATAAACACTTCAACTTGGGGGGAAAAAAATCCGATGTTCTGACATGAAATCTCAGATCTCACTAGTAACTACTGTACTCTTTAATACACATACGTACATTCACAACTACTATCTGACCACCGAGAAGCAGATCTGCTCACCTTCCTTGCACTCCAACGCTACCCGAGACTCCAGGTTGTCCATCTGGAGCTGCAGGCGTTTGAGCGTTCGATCTGCGTCCCTCGTCTTCCTCTTGTAGGCGATGAGGACGGCGATGATGGCTATGAGGAGGACGCCTCCGCCTGCTCCGATCCCGATGATAGCAGGAAGGGTCAGTGTGCTGTCCGAGTAGATGTGGAGCGTCCCGGGGGAGTACTCCAAACCGCCGACCAGAATCTAAAGAAAAAAATCATAAACCATGATGGGTCAACCCAGTTTCAAAATCCTGCTCCTTCAAATCCATCATCTTATTTATCCGGCATCTCTGATTGGCTGGGGGTCAGCAGGAGATCTGCGAGAAGGTGCTGTATACCAGTTGAACCTTCAGAACTCAAATACCTCTTAAAGGGCTTCAATGATCGTATAGCATCTGAACCAAAATCAGAACAAGTGCCCTCTTGCCCAAAACATTTTTTTTGAACATCCCATTCCTCATTTGCTCATATAATAAGCTCAACTCTTCTGAGAAGATGTTCCACTAGATTTGGAGATTTTAGTGCAAGATTTATTCAGTCACAAGGGTGTGAGTAAAGTCAGGTACTGATGTAGGTAAGGATTCCTGAGGTGCAGTCAGCGTTCACATTCATCCCAAAGGTTTTACTCTTGAAGGAGATTTTCAAACCCATAGAAAGCATATTTTTCAGGAAGCTGGCTTTGTGCACAGGAACGCGGACATGCTGGAAGAGGTCCAAGCAAAGGGAAAATTCCACACTAGACGTCCTGTACAATTGTGTGCCTCCGACATGGTGGTAACAGTTTGTTGAAGAACCACATATGGCTGGAAATGTCAAGTGTCCCAATACTTTTGTCAACATGTCAAGGTTATTATAAGAGCAAACTATAAAGTGATTAAATAAAGAATCTTGTAATAAAAATGATAATATGAACATTATAGTTATAATAAATCATAGTATTTTGGATACTTAAGTTCATTTGAAGGTAAAAACTTTTGTACTTTTACTTTACTTTTGTACTTTTTTTAAGTGAAAGTTTAAGAGACATTTTTACTTTTACTGGAGTCACATTTTACTGAATGTCTCTATTTTATCCACATGGTTGGTGCGCTTTGTCCACCGCTGACTGTTAGGACACTGGACATGAACAAGAGTTCACATGAACTTATTTCACTCAATAAGAATTCCAGCTTACTTGGAGAACCGCTGAGTCGGCGAACTGAATGATCCCGTCCAATGTTTGTTTACCTGAAATTTCAAATAAACCCCCGTCTGGTCTTTGAAGGCAGCTAAAGCGGAGAATGTGTCCACGCTGATAACTCGCCACAACAGCTCGGCTTAATAACTGCCTTTTTTGTGATGCGGCTCCAATCCCCGGCACCGATCGGATCCCCGAGGATTATAATCAACGGTAAATTATGTGATGCTGTTAAAAAAAAACACCATGAGGGAGGGGAGATACGCGAACAATCAGCTCTCGGCTGGCTGTGCGGCAAAACGCATCGCTGCCAAATGACAAATAGCAATTATATAATATATCCAGCAGACGGTAAAATACCACGTTGTGCAGAGGTCATTTATTATGTTGTCTAGCAGATGTTACAGAAACGATCCGATTTCTCGTTCGGCTCCAACACCAACGACCCGACAGTGACGTGAGAGGCTCGGAGACGGCGCCATTAAGTTATTATTAGTGTTTTCGCTTATCTTCTCCGTCTTTGCGTTACCATGACAACAAGAAGCTCACAGGACAGACGTCTAACTCTATTTTGAAAGTCTACAACTGGCTGCTCTGTATGACGGACAACAAGAACCCTCGAGTCTTTCAGAGAGCATCACATTTACTCACCTGTATCTCCTTCACCTCCAGAGTTTTAGAGAAGAGATTTAGAACCAGGGTCGATAATCTGCCTTTGTTCAAAAGTTTGTAAAGAAGTTTGCCTGAAAAAAAAACTAATTGCAACCATCGTGATCCTGAAGCTCAGGGCCAGAAAAAGTGCACAAATGTTTTTTTTTTTTTTTTTTTAGATAAGTGGAGCATCTGTTCCTACTACTGAAGATAAAACGAACATTGTGGATTCTGTTTTACTGTCGAAACATTTTGTAAAATTGATAGTATAGATCTTAATCTGAGGAAATCTCAAATCAATAAAAAATAAATAAATTCTCACATGACACTTATGGAATTTAGCAGACGCCTTTATAGAGGAACACTTACAACCCAGCAGGTTAACTGCTAAGGGGCCTTGCTTAAGGGCCCCAAAGTGGGATCTAAACTGGATTTCTGGAACCCTTTACCTTCTTTTACACAGAACCCTAAAGCAGTGTTTCTCCATTAGAAACTATGCTTTTAATGTTTTATAATTCCATTTTTCGTTTTATTTATTGCTTTTTACGATCATTTATCAACCGATTTTAAATGTGCTTTATAAAAAAAAATTGGATTTGAACTCAGAAATCAGAACAGGACCCTGGTGAATTGATGAATTACGATTCGGGTCTCAACACACCACTCTTGACCATCATTATTTAAAACAACAGCAAATGGAAAAAAAATTTACTTTTCCATTCCGCCTTTAAAGCGTTTTTCTTTCCGGAGCCTTTCGCAAAGCAAAAATGGGAATGTTCAAAAACTCAGTTTGAACTGTTGCAAAGAAAAAGCCCAATCTTTGAGAATCATGAGCGAGGCCCCCAGTTGGATACGGATCGCCGCTCGCATGCCGATCACGTGACTCCGTGAAAAAGCCCCGGTGGAGCAGGTGGAACTATAATGAAGCTCCGAGCGGAAAGTGCTGGCGCGCTGCTCGGAAACCGCGACCGACCGTGGAGCGGTTATACGGAACTTAGCCTTTCCGCGGTCACACGTCAATTAAGCGCGGCGTCCTGTCGGCTTTCCTAACGACTTTCACCTTTCCGCTGCTGCCCTGCCGCTGCGTGGCTGCATGAATTATGGAGGCAGGGGGAAGAACGAAGAACAAAAGGAAAGCCCAGAGAGCTGTCGATATGTGTCAGGTCATTAGACGACTGATTTCGGTGCACTCTCGATCATTCTCGCCCCTTCCCCCATCCCCCTGCTCTATCTTTCACCCTGGCATTAATAAAGAGAGATGGCGAAAACGAGGTACCTATAGAGACGAAGCGTGAACCTCCGATATCTCACAGGATCCTAATCTGCTCTTTGATTTGCACCCGGCTTGTGACTCTTCTCATCGACCCACGGGGAGTCGGATGCTGCGCCGAATTAGTCGGGCAGATGGAATCTGAAAGTGGCGGCGAAGAAAGAAAGGGGGCGGAGACGGCGCCGCCGAGTGGAATCGATCCGTTTTAACGACACCGAAACGCCCGGGACTGTAATTACAGGGCTACCTGACAGCATTCTGACAAATATTTACATCCGACTAGAAAACGCATCATCGAACCAGAGCGGGGTTTTTTTTTGGGTTCTTTTTTAAGCTCTAATCCTGCCGTCACTCCTTTTTTTTTTACTCCTTCTCTTTCTCGGGTCCAGTCACATTTCAAAAGGGATTTTGAGAAGATGAAGGGAAAGTGCTCGTATCAGCGAGTCTAGTCTTAAAACATACTTCATGCGGCGAGGTCGACTTTTTTACGCGCCGCATAAAATTAGCATAAATTGCCCGGGTATTAAAAAAAAAAAAAGGCCAAGACATACTGGCGCGTGGTAGAACTCGATGAAGCGGGTTTTGCCGGCTCTGTCTGCCACACATCCATTTTCATACTTATGAGCAAAGTCATAAATTCATAAATTCAATTTTCCACCATGTTTATGTTTTTTTGCAGACTCACCAGAACGCGCTGTTCTCCGGTCAGGTCTGGCGAATCACAAAGCAGCTGAGACTCCGATACGGTTAACAGACACGGCGTTTCTCCAATCATCACCGAGTAATTCAGGCGGGCGTTCCCCGGGGCGGGAGGAATCAAATTTTTACCCTAGTGTAGCAAAAAAGTACAATTGTATTAGCATTATTGATTAAATTATAACACATGCAGCTCCCGAACCCGGCGCCTACCTTTAGGATTATAGGAGATCCGGGTTTGACCTCAAGTATCCCGGCATTCCCGAGCGGGTCGAAGGTCGGGTTGGGATAATACGTGAAAGGAGTGGTGTTGAGGTTGAGAACGGAGGACACGTGGTCCAGGATGAAGCCGAACTCGTCCGGATGAATGCCGGTGTCGGGCGCCTGACGCTTCGTGTAGACGATGGGAGGTGCGAGGCAGGTCATGGTGGAGTCGTTCACCACCGTACACACCTGAAGGAGAGCCAGGATGATGATGGGTTAAGGGCTGATCTGGAGTCCGGCTAAGCATAAAAATCAATACTACTTCTGCCACGTGACTATAACGTATTGCAACATTACAGAGACCGAGACGTGTCCCGAGAGTCACATAGAATAAAGATTAACATGGCAGAGGTAGAGCTGCGTCTTCATGCAGACACAACAGGCAAAGAAGGTCTGCTTTTATTTCGTGTGTGTGAAAGATCGCACTGCATCGTAATAAACGGGGGATCATATCGTATCGTATCTGCTTCATATGTATCTTTAATGTATCGTAAACCACATTTATGGATTTTATAAATATAGAGACAAATAAAATAAAACACATTTGCATTCTTAAAGTCTATATTATATACATGCATTTTCATACCCAGAAGCCACTGATCATATTCCTACATAAAACCTTTATCCACCTGAACATCATTACATCCTCTAATCTAACAACAGAGGATCTGAAGGACTGCTACGAGTCCTGCTTTATGCGCAGCTTCATACCGGAGCATTGCCTTCTTTCCTCAAACACATCTGGAATAGTGAGGAAGTGCCTCCATGCGGCCTCTATTTTCAGCCACATTCATTTTCTTACATGAAATTAAAAGCTACTCGCTCCTGCTTTATGCCCTCCAGGTCTTTAATAAATGTAGAACACATGGAAGGTTAGTGATAATTAGCCTTTAAAACCCAGAAGGTCGTTTCGCTGGTTTTCCTGTAGCAGAAATAGCTGGAGGGTGCGTGCTTACATTCGTGGTCTCCACTCCGCCGTATTTGGCCCTGACTTTTGGCTCCTGGATGGTGAGCAGGTGGGTTCCAGTCACGGTCAGGGACGTGCTGCCGCTGCAGGGACGAGACGAAAAGCTGTTGCTTATCTGCTCTCTGGATTTTACATTGTGTGAGTTTGTGTGTTTGTGTGTGTTTGTTTGTACATACAGGGTATGTAAGTGTGTGTGCTGCGAGTGCTCACTTGATAATGCTCCAGCTGGGTTCGATGTTGAGGATGGTGGGATCCTCGGTGTAGATGTAACGCATGTCGCTGCTGATCTCAGCTTTGTCGATGAACAGCTTTATGGACGAGGCTCCCGAGCCCTGAGCCGAGGCCGGAGTCACACACACGATCTCACGCATCGTCCGTCTGTTTCAAGAAACACACGGATTCCATATGTTGTATATTTTATACAGAGAAGGTGCTGATCCTCATTACTCTATATTCACCATACATTCTACTGGGATTCAGGGGAAAAAGAGACGTGGCCTTAGTGCACTGTCTTTTATAAAAAGAGGCGTGGCCTCTGGGTGTTTTGGATCGAGAAAATGGTGGATGAGCCTGAGTGAATGTGAGGTCAAAGAAAGCATGCATGATATCTGTGCCTGGCAATATCATAGTGGGAGGTGTGGCCTTTGTGCCTGTCAGGATTAATCTAAAAAGGTGTTGCCTTCTGCCTGATAGAATAAATCATGAAAGTGTGGCTTTTATGCCTGTCAGTATAAATAAAGAAGGCCTTAATGCCTGTCAGAATGAAAAGAGATGCTGTGGCCTTGGTGCCTGTCAGGAAAAATAAGAAGGGTGTGGCCTATGTATCTGTCAGGATAAATGGAGAAAGCGTGGCTTTTGTGCCTGTCAGGATAAATTAAAAAAAATGTGGTCTTTGTTTCTGTCAGTGTAATTGAGAAGGCGTGGCCTTTGTTTGTGTCAGTGTAATTGAAAAGGCGTGGCCTTTGTTTCTGTCAGTGTAATTGAGAAGGCGTGGCCTTTGTTTCTGTCAGTGTAATTGAAAAGGCGTGGCCTTTGTTTCTGTCAGTGTAATTGAGAAGGTGTGGCCTTTGTGCCTGTCAGGATAAATAAAAAAAAACGTGGTTTTTGTTTCTGTCAGTGTAATTGAGAAGGCGTGGCCTTTGTTTCTGTCAGTGTAATTGAAAAGGCGTGGCCTTTGTTTCTGTCAGTGTAATTGAAAAGGCGTGGCCTTTGTTTCTGTCAGTGTAATTGAAAAGGCGTGGCCTTTGTTTCTGTCAGTGTAATTGAAAAGGCGTGGCCTTTGTTTCTGTCAGTGTAATTGAAAAGGCGTGGCCTTTGTTTCTGTCAGTGTAATTGAGAAGGTGTGGACTTTGTGCCTGTCAGGATAAATTTTTAAAAAGAGTGGTACTTTATTTCTGTCAGTATAAGTTAAAAACGCATGGTCTTAGTGCCTGTCAGGATAAATGGAGAAGGCGTGGTCTTTGTGCCTGTCAGGATAAATAAAAAAAAAAAACGTGGTTTTTGTTTCTGTCAGTGTAATTGAGAAGGCGTGGCCTTTGTGGGTGTCAGTATGAATAAAAAAAGGTGTGGCCTGTGTGCCTGTCAATCTAAATCAAGAAGGAGGAGTTAATCAGACAGGACGAGTTCAGTGTCGGTGATTTGTGTCGGGTTACAGCCGAAAAGCAAACCGTTTACTAGTCACTAGTCTTCATCCCTGACTGATATCCTGGAGTTCACTGAGGTGAGGCGATGTGCGAGTAAATCCAGTCACGTGGCTCCACACACCGTCGTCCTCTGCTTTTAGTCACAATATGACATTCACTCTGACTGACGTGCACTAGAATGAGTGTGGACTCGCTGCTGTTTCTCTCATACCGTCTGTTCATCTCGCCTTGACGTGCCGTGGTGAACTCGGCAAGTGTAAGGAAGAAAAACTCCTTACCTGACAAACTCGCACGTCTCCAGAGACAGGAACACGGTCACGGCGCTTCCTGCATCCAGATGCCGGCCGGAAATGGTCAGTCTGGTCCCTCCGGACACGGGCCCTTTATCCGGCTGCACACGACCGAAGCTGGGCGTCTGGTGAAAAACACACAGATGCTGAAATTCCAGGTTTTGCAGACAAGTTCTGATAGTCTTTATAATTATATATTACAATGACTTACCACATGCAAATACAAAAGATTTACGGAAATTAGAGGCACGATCACGCACTCGCCTACAATTCACCCCGTATCGGTTTTAATCGTCTAGACGCACTAGGTTAGATTTGTGGAGGTGGGAGCTCAGTGGTTAAAGTTCCTGGTGTAGCTACCCGCAGGGCCCTTGAGCAAGGCCCCTTAAATCTCTGTGCTACAAGGGTGCTGTATCACGGCTTCCTGACATCGCTGGGATGTGCCAAGAAATAATCATTTCCCTGTGGGATCAATAAAGTATTCAAAAAGGGTGGGGGGGAGGAGGAGGAGGAGGAGACCAAGTGCTACTATACAGCTTTCATTAGTTCTCCTACTACCTCTGTTTTCCTGTCACCCATGAAGCACTGTGTTCTGTCTCTTCCTTGTCTTTATGGCAGACATTCATTCGTATATCGAACATTAAAACGCAATAACCATCCGTCCGACCTCCTGTCCTTCTAACGCACCGTCGTTACTGTCCAAACAACCCACAACATTCAAATATTACTGCTCCTGCAGACTCCCCAGGTGTCCTGTGAGAACGTATAGAAAATACATGCATATATTGTCCCTAAACTCTCACACACACACACACACACACACACACACACACACACACACACACACACACACACACACACACACACACACACACACACGCCGTATTTGTGTAACACCACTGCTAATTTCTGTAATAAAAACCTTCTGGCTGCTTCTGTGTTACATGTTCAGATCATCTGTTTTGTGATATTGGATTTTGTGTGTGTGTGTGTGTGTGTGTGTTGGTGTGTGTGTGTGTTTGTAAAAGAGCAGACAGGCCTGTACATTTGTCCTTAATTAGTTGCATGGTTGTACTTCTGCCCTCTGTACAGCCCTCTGCTACTTATTATAACCCTCAGGAGTCAGCCAAGTGTATGTGTATGTGTGTGTGTGTGTGTGTGTGTGTGTGTGTGTGTGTGTGTTTGTTCTACTGTATAAGCTGTGAAAATGAAATGCACGCATTACGTGTATCTGTAAATGGATAAAAAGTACACTGCATCTCTGGAACTGTTGGCTGAGGAATGATGTATGTAATGTGGATGTCATTGTGCGTGCGTGTGTGTGTGGTGTGTGTGTGTGTGTGTGTGTGTGTATTTCTGTGCTAGCCTCTGGGCTTGGACTAATAGATTAAATGGCCCAATCATGCAAGGCAGCATTTAAAGATTTAAGTGTGTGTGTGTGTGTGTGTGTGTGTGTGTGTTTATCATGTGACTATCTCCATCACTTTCCTCCCCACTCAGCTGCTCAGTCACAGGAGCTCTATAGGAGATCTGATTGGCTAACATATTACAGAAGTGGGAATCCTATTGATCCTTCAGCTCTGAGCCTGCAATTTGATTGGTTCACAGCACCCAAGGAAGGCGGATCCTTAATGGCCGACTGAGGCATTTCCACTCTCTGAAGGGTAACCGGAGGTAAACCCTATGTGTTCTTAAAATTTACTACGTTTTGGAACAGGCCAACAGATGGCAGCACAAGGCTGCATGCGCAGTCACAGGGGGCACCAACCTTCATGAGTCAGTGTGCCATACAACATCGTCCCGTGCACATCGGGAGCTGTGCAACTGGTGCTATTCTGACCACGTGTGTTATAATTTCGAAAGCTAGATTTGAAACGTTTTAATACCACCTCGTAGGGTGTGACTCGGCTTCACATCAACAGCCTAAAGATCCATGAGGAACTCAAGAACTTTGAGGATGGATTTGGATTGGAATTAATATCAATGGCTCTGGATTACATTTTGCATGAACAGTTTTGCATTTAAGTGCCCATCACTGAACACCTCAACTATGATAGAACTGTAATGAATGAACATTCGGTGTTGAGGATGAGGATGGGTTCACTTCTTTTAGTCTGGTTCCTCTGAAGGTTTCTTCCTTATGCAGTCTCAGGGAGTTTTTCCTTCACCACAGTCACCACTGACTCGATCATTAGGGATACATTTATCATTATGAGGAAGAAACGTATACATTCCTTTATAACCACTTCATAACCTCTCTAACTCTGTAAACTTGCTTTAGGACCACGTCCATTGTAAAAAAACGCTCTATAAATAAAATTTTATTAATTATGTTTGTTTCATGGACAAACGTTTTGGGACGTCTGAGTTGCCCAGCCATATGTGGTCTCCATGAGTTGGAGGTAGAAGATCTCCAACCCCATTGAACGCAATGAAGACCATACCCCAGGCCTCCTCACCTCTCCTCCATCAGCACCTGATGTTACTGACACACACCATTGTCTCTAAAATCTCCACAAAATCTAGCGGAACATCTTCCCAGAAGAGCGGAGCGGAGACTGAAAATTGGAATGGGATGCTCGAAAAGTAGCACCAATCGTATGTTCGGGTGTCCAAAAACGTTTGTTTCCTGTCATGATCATGAAGGTACAATGAACGTGTACGTACTACGAAAGCGTAGGTCTGAGACGACTGGGTGCGATAATCAGCGCTGCAGTCTCCGATACACAGCTCCACCGGACCACCAGGGGGACTCGCCATGAGGGACTCATCCATGTCGCACACGATCCTAAAATACACACACACACACACACACACACACACACACACACACCCACACACACACACACACCACACACACACACACACACACACACGTTCACTAAAACAGCACAGAACCGGAAACTCAAGCTGGACTACATACATTTCGTCAGCATTTCATCACAGATGACAGCGCAGTAACAGCTGGTATAAACTCCTCATATTTGAGTGTGTGTGTGTGTGTGTGTGTGTGTGTGTGTGTGTGTTACCTCTCGGCGCTGATGTACTCCTGCGCCACAGCGTTGCAGCGAACTCCAGCCACACGTACGTGTGTGATCTCTCTCACCTGCAGCCCCAGGTTTTCTCCCTCGATCGTCACCCTCGTACCCCCTTCCTTAGGACCAGTCAAGGGCTGGATCTGCATGCGCACACACACGCACACACACGTATTTAAGTGTCCATCACTGATCCGTACACCAACAGTGATGGAACTTTAACGAATAGACATTCGGTGTTGAGGAGGTGGATGGAGTCTGAAGGTTTCTCCCTCATGAAGTCTCAGGGAGTTTTTCCTTGCTGCTGGTTTACTCATTAGGGATAAACTTATAAGAAACACACTTGTACAGTAAAACCTCGGTACTCATAAAGACTCGTTTGTGATTAAACTCTTTTTTTGTGCTTTCTGTGCATTTTCAGCCTAAATTTAAGTTCTAAAGGTTAAAGGTTAAAATGCCACTTGTTCGGTACTCGTCAGTTTTAGCACGAATTATCGACAACAACCCGAAGTTTTACTGTAAATCCAAACTTTATAATCTCTGTAAATCTGCGTCTATTGTCTAAAACGGTCTTCAAATATGTAAAGATTGAGTTTTGAGCTACAGGAGCTCGTCTGTTGGATCGGAACCACACGGACCAGCCTTCGCTCCTCACGCACATCAGTGATCCTCGTCCCCACGACCCTGTCGCCGGTTCACCACTGTTCCTTCTTTGGGGCACTTGTGTGAGATTCTGACCACTGCAGACCAGGAACATCCCACAAGAGCTGCAGTTTTGGAGACGCTCTGACCCAGATGTCTAGACGCCACAATCCGTCGCTCAAATCTTTACGCTCGCCCATTTTTCCTGCTTCTAACATCAACTTTGAGCACAAAATGTTCACCTGCTGCCTGATAAATACATCCACACACTAACAGGTGCCATGATCAAGAGATCATCAGTGTTCACTTCACCACTCAGAATGTTATGTCTGGTAGGTGTGTGTGTGTGTGTGTGTGTGTGTGTGTGTGTGTGTGTGTGTGTGTTACCTTGGTGATTCGGGGATGGCTACATCGCACGTTACGACGGCCCTGGTGCATCCAGTTGTGTTCGGCCGAAGGGCAGTGCTGCTTCAGAAGGCAGCGCTTATCTGCCAAACACCAGCCGCACTCAAACATGCTGTTCGCCTTCAGACACAAACCACAGCTGTCCCTCTGAGCCTCACACTTATACAGGAGAGCTGTATGGAGACACGTCCAGCAACACCATTACACACCGAGAGAGAGAGAGAGAGAGAGAGAGAGAGAGAGAGAGAGAGATGGAGGGAGGATAAAGTGTTGCACTCTTCTAGCTGGATAAAGGCAGGTCAGAAGTGGGAGTGGAGCCAGCAGCCTCGCACTGAGTCGATAATTGAACTGTAAGGGTGAAAGCAGCCAAGGCAAAGCCCACGCCTGCATTTACTGTACTCAGCTCGCTGCTCTGCCTCTCTCTCACACACACACACACACAAACGTGCACACGTGCACACGTAGGCCTTCACTCTCTGGGTAATTGCAATAAGTTGCCATGCTGGGGAAAGTGCAGGTGGTTGAGTTGGTGTGTATTGATTGGATGAGGCCAGAGAGCAGGAGGATGCTGGACACACCAGTCCCAACTACTACTATACACTAACACACACACACACACACACACACACACACACACACACACACACACACACACACACACACACACACACCTCCATCGGACAAACACGTAGGAGGATTTTAGATTTTACTACTTTTCTATCATTTGGGATCGATTGGAAATCTGCACTACAAACTACAAGATACTACAACCTACGTCTGATGTCAAACTGCGTTACTGTACAATGTTATTCAACAACATAAGAGCACTTAATAATAAAAAAATAAAAAAACAAAGAAGAAGCTCGAATTTTCAATAAATTCATTTCTCCCGGAAAAAAAATAAAAACATCTAATTTGGACTTTTTAAATCATCACAGATCCTCGATCATGGAAATGTATCGCATACTTTAAAGCGATAAAGGTGAAGCGTCACAAATTCACACTGAGAAACACAAAACGAACTTCTCCAAACGGACAAATCGACATCACACACTATTCTGTCAAAAGTATCGGGACACCTGACCAGAAATCCGGAGGCACGCAATTGTATAGGACGTCTTTGTATAGGACGTTGGAGTTGGAGTTGAAGATCTCCTGCTATAGAGCTCTAAAACCTATTAAACAACTGTGGGATGGATGTGAACGCTGACTGCACCCCAGGCCTCCTCACCTACATCAGTTCCTGACTTTACTAAAACCCTTTTAGCTGAATGAGTACAAATCTCCAAAAATTCAACAGCAAATGGAGACTAAATGTCGAATGAGGCATTTTAAAAGAAGCACATACCAACGATATTTAGGTATAATGTGCATATATACGTGTGTGTGTGTGTGTGTGTGTGTGTATATATATATATATAATGTGCTATGGTACTGTTCAGACTTCAGCAGAGTTGTACCACAGAGGTCACCACTTAACATGTATGGATCTTTACAGAATTAGAAAAACAATGACGGGTAAACAAACAAACCAAAATAAAGGGGTGATGTAAAAACTTTCATGAATAAGATGCAGACCCGATGCGCTACATTAAAAAGTTAACTTATAAAATAAAGCGTATTAACGCGACCCTCTCATTACACTCATTACGTCTTATTACCTTCTATTAGCAACCAGTCATTTAAAAACATTAGATTTTTAAGATGGTTTCGGATTCAGAGGGCACGATTTTGTAGCACGGTTAGTTCGACGCGTAGCTAAATTTTAAATAAAATCAGAAGATCCAATATAGCCTCGGTTTCCTTTTCCAATATATTGTCGACATGATGCTCGAGAGGACAAAGGACAAAAAAAACCCCACTGAAAAAACGATTCCATTAAACAAAAATAGACACTGAGATAATCTGTCAATAAAAAAATGCTAGTCTGGATGAGAACATGCCTATATGAGGATGAAGAGATGGAAAAAAAAACACCAGTGGAGCACAAAAAACGGATAAACTATAAATACAAGGATGAGAAAAAAACTAAACATGGAATGATCCTATTTTTAAATCTATTTATTTAGTTATATTATTGATTGCACCACTAGGGGGCTTATTCAAAGCGAGTTTGTTTTCTGAACTCCATAATCTGGACACTGTTTAGTCTTAAGGATTAGTGAAAATGGAGGGTTTTGTCGGGGGTTGAGGGGCGAATTGTTGATGGTTATGCTGTCACAAAAAAAGGCACATTGAATAATGAAGGGATGAATGACCATATCCTAACACGACGTGTATTTGTTTAGCCGGTAGGTCGAGGTAAGGAGGCGTGTATCTCAAAAACTTGACAAGATGTTGAGATAAGGAACGCGCGAGAACGCCGAAGAGCTCATGAGAATATCGTTCCACGTATGAAAAACACGTGTTTCAGCTGGTTTTGTCCACAGGGGGCACTGTCATGCTGGAACAGGTTTGAGTGTCCTAGTTAAAATCTTTTTTTTTTTTTGGTGTGTCCACATACTTTTGACCTCTAATTTCCGTGACGATTCCAGTACCCAATTGCACCGATTTGGGATCAGGATGTATGTACAGTATGTATATGATTAATCTGCTTCCTTTTCTTCTTCTTCTTCTCCCCATGACCGCACGGACGTCTCGGGTCTGAACGAGGCCAAAGGCAACAAATAAATCGTTCGTAAGATGAATAAATCCTTTTCCAGCTGGAAACAAATCTCTCCGTCTCTCCGTCCGCACGCTGTCAGGAACTGCTTTGATTACTTCACTAATCAAAACTCACGTGATTTAACGCGGCGTTAAATATGATTACGAGTCTGTTTGGTTTAGCATTCGATCACGTTAATCTGTCATCCGGACATTTTTTCATAAATGGTGACATTTCAGCTACTTATTTATGGGCTGGAGTGAAAATAACAAGAATTAAAGATAACAAAATCAACATAAAAACATTTATGATAGATTTGTAAATGCTAATACTATAAACCCCCCTATAAATAAATAAATAACACTTCTGTCCTGTATTTGACTTTTTCCTCACATCGGTTCACTTTGCTGGCTTTTATCTACTAATTACGGCGATGTGAAAAACCCCTCTGTGGCTGCGGCTCGGATCTGCGGCGGATTTCTCCGTCGAGATTCCCGTGTGCACGTGATGAAAACGGCAGAGGAGCGAACGTACCTCTCAGAGCCGGGGGCTTGTCGATGGGAAAATCTCCGTCCCAGACGATGGAGAAATCCACAGGAAGGTCCCCCATCTCATTACCTTCATACCAGTACTGCAGAAGATAAACAGACAAGACACACAGTGAGGTACAACAAATGGACAGTATTTGGACACTTGACTTTTCCAGCCATATGCGGTTCTTCGGATGCAGATGAGATTTTCCTTTCACTTGAACTAGGAGACCCAAACCTGACAATGCTCAGGGCACAAAGCCAGCTCCAGGAAGATCTGCTTTATCTTTATGGGTTGGAGTGGAAGATCTCCTGCTATAGAGCCCTGAACCCTATTGGCTAACACCTTTGGGATCACCTCACCTTCATCAGTACCTGACTTCACTAACACACATCCTTCTGGCTGAATGAATCTCCACAAATCTCCACATGGAACATCTTCCCAGAGGAGTGGAGGTTATTATAACAGCAAATGTGGACTAAATGTCCTACCACGTCACATTTGTTACTTTAATTTGTAAACCTGTTGCTGAGCACGTTAGCGAGCGACGGATTCACACTCATCCACACAACTTCAAACAAACTGTCGTCTTAAAAATAATATACTCTAATATACTTTTGGACATTACCTGCGATGTTGTATGGATTAGAGACAGTGGCATTGAGTAAAAGACAGGAGGTGGAGCTGGAGGTAGCAGAGCTGAAGATGTTGAGATGTTCGTTGGGAGTGACGACGATGGACAGGATTAGAAATGAGTTTATTAGAGGGACAGCGCATGTAGGACGTTTTAGAGACAAGGTGAGGGAGGTGAGATTGAGATGGTTTGGACATGTGCAGAGGAGGGACATGGGGGGTATATCAGTAGGAGAATACTGAGGATGGAGACTCCAGGAAGGAGGAAAAGAGGAAGAACAAGGAGGAGGTTTATGGATGTGATGAGGGAAGACATGCAGGTAGTTGGTGTGAAAGAGGCAGATGTAGAGGACAGAGGGATATGGAGACGGAGGATCCGCTGTGGCGCCCCCTAAAGGAATCAGCCTAAAAATAAGAAGAGAAGATACTTTTCTACACGTCTGGACACAAGCTTCAGGATCTTGATATTGCAATCAGACAGACTCTGGGTGCATTTGTTCCGGCTTCCAGCATGACCGAACAAACTATTCAGAGCAGGAAGTAGTCAGGGGACTGAAGAAAATCACAAAATTGAGACTTCGAAGAGTTAAAGATTGAAGCTTTCGGGGCGGTGAAAAATAATAACATGCCATTTTCCGGCTACAGCTGAGACGTGGTCGTTCATTTCGTGGTCATGTCAATCAAATCGTGTTTTTGGTCACGTCACGTTTACTGATGATGCGGACCAGGATCTAGGAAAAAAGAGCAGGGTCTGGATTACAAGTATCAAGCTATTTTTATACCGATCTTTTTTAGCGGTCTAGTGGCGCTACTAAATGTCAAAATGTTTAAATTGGCCAAGCAAAAGAAAGTAGGCGGGGCTTTACTGTACATAGTACATTTTATATATATACAGTTGTTTCTATGCAACATAAAAGTTGAACAAACCAAAGAATTGGACAGTAAATGACTGGAAGAAAGTTCTGTAGAGTCCAAATGTGGGAGAAGAACTTGCGGCTGATTGGATCCGACTTCACCGTGCGACAAGACGATGACGATTAGTTCTATAAGCGTTATTTAGAGAGTCGTAAGGAAGGATTCCCCCCCCAAAAAAAAAAAAAAAATGCTGTACATTTAAAGATTTGTCCAGTAAAAGTAAATATCTACAGCGTTACATGACAGAGTTTCTTGCACAAAAACAAAAAGGAACATGTCTCTCAAAAACCCTAGAACATTCTGCACGTGTGGCATCACTGAAAAACCGGAGAAGCTGTAATCATTAAGGATTAGGAAATGTTACAAAAGTAAGATTTTTTTTGAGGCGATTTTTCATTACACGTTATCTTAAAAAAACACAAAAAAAAAAAAACTAAAAAAGCCGAACGCGTCCCAACAAACCCACAACAATAAAACGGGGACTCAAACGTGACCCAAGACCCAAAAACACAATGAATAATCAGTGAGAAATGCATTAAAGCCTGGCCTTCCATCCCCAAAAAGCTCACCTCTATCAAAGCTCTCAGTGTCTGGGTCTCAGGTCAGCATACATATAATTCCTCTCACACAATCTCTTTCTCGATATGAAAGCGAAAAGAATCGACTCCAGACTGGCTTTATTACTTTTTTTTTTTTTTAGTTGTCCGATCGAGAACTTCCACAAACAGAACCATTTTTTCTCTTCTAATGTTTTTTTTAAGAACGGAGAAGGAGGAGGTGAAGGTTTTACCCTTCAGTTTTTAATTAGCGAAAGCCGCGAGAGCACTTAGGCGAACCGAGTCGGCGAGAATATCGCTGAGCAGCACCATCGATTGCTGCCTTCGTGAGCAGATACAGAAAGGGGAAAAGAGAGTGGGGAAAAAATGTGTGTGTGGGTGAACCAGAATGAGCTTCTGAATTGAGTATTAAATAAAGCTGGCCTCGCTACACACTGCCTCTCTGGATAAACGCTGGGATCATGAGGCCGAGCGGTGGACGAGAGCAAGCTCCAGCAGAGACGCTGCACCACTTTCGTTTCCATTTAGGGAAAAAAACGGGGAGAAAAAAAAAAAGTGCAAAACAGACGAGTGGAGCGATCCATTTCTTCAACCGGTCATTAGGGCTGAGTGAAACGTCAGCTGCTACGCCAAGGCTCGTTCGTCCGTGCGGACCGAATCAATCACTACAGGGCAAACACTACATCACGAACTCTCTCTAGCAGCCGGAGAGACCGCAGAGGGAAAAAAAAAAACGTCCTCAATGTGTGTTGGTGTTAAGTCTTTCCCCAGCTGCTCCGATGGAAACGCGAGGTGGCATCCAAAAGTAAAAAAAAAAAGCTCTGTTTACAAGAAAGCACTTTATTTATCTAGGTTTATCACCTTCTCCCCCCGTCCCCTTGCTCAGCGATCTTCACAAAGCGTGTTAAGCACCTTCTACAATTCGCGCCGGATATCAAAACGGCGATCTTCATCTTGGAGAAGGGGCCGAAGTCCGATGACGCCAAATCGGGCGAGTGGGGTGGGTGGGGAAACGAGAGCGTGATGTTTCTCGCCGAGAAACTCCATGAACTTGCTGTCCATGCTTATGAAGGTCGGTGCTCCCTTTGACTGTGCGTGCAGCCTTGTGCTGCCATCTGTTGGCGTGTTAGAAAATGAATCTCTTTGACAGGAAGGGTGACGAAAACCCGAAACGAGACTCTCCCGCTCTCTCTCATACTGTTGATACCAACTTCCACGTCCCCACCAGACCCAGCTGTTCTACATCGCATGCTGTAATTGAGGTCAATTACGGACGACCCGGATAGCTCCGAAGGTCGAGGAGGGTCACGTATGAACAGCTTATCTTGTGAAAGCTTATGAGAATAACAAGAATAAAGTAAGAGTCTGAGGGTGATAATTGGAGATTCCATGGGAAGGAGGATTAAGGAGGATTCTAAGAAAATATGGGCTTTAGGAAATATGCCTGCAAAAAAATTAAGTATATAAGAATATAAATATACGGTAAAGAAATGTCTATTGTATCGACTGTATTTGCAATTTGGGTTTAAATCCGGCAATGGGACTGTCAGAGAACGGGGGGAAAAAAACCCATCAACCGCACAAATCCGAAATAAATAAATATACAAACGGATATAATAGGTTGTTGTCATGCATAAGCGTCAGTGATGAAAGCTCCTCGAGCGAAAGCCATACACAATGTATTATGGGTCGTAATATGATGCACTTTTCTCGTCTGTAGCCTCCTCCTGGTGTTGGAAAAGCAGGCGGGCTTCGAGGAGATTAGCCGCGGAGTGTAAACGCGCTCAGGCCTTTGTGTCGGTCTGTACAATGCAGCTTATCTGTGCCAGGAGTGAATTGATTTTCCTCAGGCTTGTCTTCCCACAGTATCACAGGGCTGCGTGATGAGACAGCGTGGCCTGAATCTGTCAGGAGCCTCATTGGGAACAACCAGAAAACGACCCAAAAAAAAAAAAAAAAGAAGGTATTCTTACCTTCAAAACAAGTTTTTTCCCTCCTGTCAACTCACAAACCTATCAGACAAACACTACAACAAATACACCATCAGCACCGGGGACCATCCGGGTCCAGCTCGGAAATGTTTATTATATTTCCTACATCATGGTGGAGCGTGAAAAACGATGGTGGCACTTTAACATGGGGTGATATCAAAAGGTTTCGAGACTAATGGTGCTAACTGGTGCAATTTCATCACTAACAGCAAGTTAGAACAAGGAGCAAATCTGCCACAGAGACGTTTGACGTGACGTACGTTCCATACGGCGACGCTTTGGCGAGTCAGTTCGAGGTGTTTCCAGCGGCACGTGCCCTTAAAGTGCAGAAGACCATCGCTGGACGAGGACCAGAGGTCAGGAAGACCTTTGAGTAGCTCAAACCCCGAACATGTCGAAACCATTCGGTAACTCGTGCATGACGATCGCCAGAAAACGTTCCACACGATTTGTGGACTTCGCCCTCTTCTTGAAGATGAAGCTCCAGCTCGGAGGTCGCAGTTTTGACACGGCTGCGGAGATGCGGTGTGAATCGCAGAAGATGTTGGACAGAGCTTTTCAGAAAAACAAGCAAATGCAATTCATTCCTTTAAGCGTGTGCAAAGATTTGCATTTCTTGTTTACTCGACTCAAATAAAGATCAGGCGTAGCTTCCTTCGGCTCGGCTCATCGACGCCGGCTTCCTTCGGTGACAGGATGAAAATCGATCCGGCTTAATGATGGAGGTTTTCCTGTAGATTTAATTGAAGTTATCAAACCAGGCCAGACTCAGCAGAAAAGCTGGGGGTGATGTGTGATTCCTGAGTCGTGGCGATCTCGTTACCGGGCTTCTAGCAGCAATACTGGAATATAATGTACTGGCCCACGTGTTTGCGTCATGCCTTTAATTACTGGAACGTGGACTAAACCAGGAACGATGCCGCCAAACCCGAGGTCATTTCCTCCTTTTCCTGAAGTAAGGAATTATATCATGCCATACTGATGGTAATCGTGATATAGAGAGAGAAGAGAAAGCAGCCGAACGTACCGCGTCATCGCAAATGAGCGAGACAAAACCAAAGCATTCTTTCCCCATGAGGAGCAGCGTGATCTTTCTGGAATATCACTTTCTTCATTTTTCCAGAAAAAAGCTGAGGCGCTTAATCCGGGTTTAAATTCGAGGCTTCGGGTTCGTACCGCGGAATTAACCCGGCGGTTTATTTCCATAAAGTCCACCTGCGACAACTCTCATCTACTGCTCTGCATCCTGATCATATTAGTAGTAAAAAAAGATGGAAGTTTTTTTGTGCCGCCTCGCTTTACAATGGAGCTCGCCGCTGGACGCTCGCAGGCCGGGTTTTTTTTTTTTTTTTGAAATGAGGTCCATTCACATGCAACCGCGATGCACATTAAACTTCCTCTTTTTTCCCTTCCCCTTTTTCTTTTCTTTTTCGCATGTTCCTCTCCACGAAGCAGCACAAAAACGCTAATGCCTGATTGAGCACTTGATGAGAATAATAGAATAATGAGAGGGAGCTGGTTCAAAAAGCCTGACAAAAATAACATTTAAGTGTTTTTTATTCAGAAAGCCTGCACTACCCTGCGCAGAGGGTAATGGCCTTCTTTGTAAGGCGCTCTCTCGAGAGGCTACTTCATAACTTGGGCATTGAGGTGAAAAGGCCTCCGTGCTAATTATTTCCCCGGTAACGCCACGGGCGCTCGTCGCTAAGGGGTCACCGGTGCTTAGCAACACCGACTATTCATTTTGTTTTCGGGTGTTCGATTCGTGTCCGATCCAAAAAAAGAAAAAAGATATGAACTAAAAAAAAAAAAAAAAAAAAGAAAACCTTAAAAAACCATCCTGAGATAAACCTAAACATTTCTAACGTTTTATTCGTCACGCATCCGAAAGATCGAGGCGACGGCGAAGCGATCGATCAAACTAATATATGCGGGTCGCGCGCCAACGTTTTCGCCCGAGTCAGCAGCTCACGTCGCTCGCTGAGATAAATCCTGGAGACAGCGACCTGCCGGTGTAGACCGATCATGAATCACGGGGTCTCGTTTCCATAGCAACGGCGCACCATAGCGAACGTTTAGATGTAAACAACAAAGCATATCCGATTAATTATTACTTAATGAACTGAACAGGCTGAGAACACACCCCTGAGGTACACCCCAGTGGGTTTTAAGCGCTCTAAAATCTAATTACGTCTCCAAATCTTACACATGTGTACAGACTGGATGCGAGAAAACAACACACAAACACTGATTAATTGATGACCACATGTGAGCCACTATACGAGCAAAGGTTTATGGACACCTGACCACAAGATCGGGATGTGGCTCCTTTTTGAACTTCCCATTCCACATTCAGTTTCCATTTGCTTTTATAATAACCTTCACTCTTCTGGTTCCACTAGATTTCGTGTAGATTCATTTAAAGACTTAGTAAAGTAATGTACTGATGGAGGTGGGGTGAAGAGGCCTGGGGTGCAGTCAGCACAAAACATTCATTTATGTCTCATGCTAAAACATCCATAAGTGTCCTCTACAACAGTGTGTTAATATTTTGCAGAAGAACCACATATGGATGGAAATGGCAGGTGTCCAAATATTTCTGGTCATATAGTGTATTTTAATTAAGGGGACAAATGGTCTAAATACAAACACCTGAGGTACACCATGGTGGCTTCTGAGTGATCTGCAATATTTGTAGGTGAAAAAACTATTGAGAACATGAAGAATCTGATCTGTGTTACTGATCCGATCAAACCCCCACTATGACCAAGCTGCTATTATTGGGCCCTTAAGCAAGGTCCTTAACCCTCTGCACTCCAGGGGGCGCTGTATCATGGGTGTTCTGACCCAAGCTTCCAAACATTGCTGTGAAGAAAGGATTCTAAAATACAACAATATAAATAAATTTAAAAAAGGGTTGCAAAATCAGAGGAAATGTCAAAAAATCCATTTAACACTTCCACCACTGGCTTAAAAAACACCCCTGAGGTACACCCTTGTGGATTTTTTGAGTGATCTGACACGTAATTATGGCCTTGCCCGTTATTTCCATACACGTGTAATAAATGAAATCTGTCTGTAATAATTACGAACGCTAACTAACAAGTTTCCCTCCGGTGACGTCCGCCACGTCTCGTAATTACACGTCTCTCAATCTTTGAAAATTAAATCCGGATCTGCCGTGTACCTCTAACGACCGCATCGAGCGAGTACAGTACAGTCCTTCATTGCCTAAAAGATTGTAAAGTTACACAATAGCGGAATTGTGACAAGCTGAAAAGGCAGCTGTCTCAGGGCTGGGAAGCGGCGGAGAAATTAGCGAGAACGCAGGAGAAGTTAACTCGATTTATTATTTATTTTTTTGTTCCCAAAAAAAAGAAAAAAAAAAAAAACGGGCTGTTTCTCTGGCGAGAGACACGGCCCGAGGGAGGACATTAGCATCAGGATATGAGCAGGAAAACTGGCTGTAACAAAACACCGGTGCCTGCGGGAGATTTCGATGCGGGTGGAAATGGGGTTTGGTTTGGGGTGTTTTTAATGCAGGCTTTGAAAATAACTGCAAGCCACCGAAGCGTACGAATCGGAACAGGTGTGCTACATCGCTGGTGCTGTCACTTAATGAAATCATTCGTGACGAATATGGTGTGTAATGTTCCTCTCAAAATAACTTTAGGTATTTAAAAGAAATTACCAAACTTTTTAATGCTCACATTTTACACATCTTCAGCTACGGATTGTTGGTGCACAAGCAGGAATCAATTATTCAAATATATTAGGCTCCGTAAAACAAACAAATAAATAAATAACACACACACCATATCTCTGAGGCAGGTACTAGATTTAATGAATGAATGGATCAATAAAAGGATGGGTGAATAGATGAACGAATAAAAGAAAATATATATAAATTGATGAATGGGTAGATGGATGAATGAATGAATTAATTGATGGCTGGAAGGATACATAAATAAATTAATGGATCGATGGATGAATAAATGAATACAAGGATGGATAAATTGATTCATGGACAAATAGATGAAATAAATGGGTGAATAAATAAAAAGGATAGATAAATTGATGAATGTGTGGCTGGATGAATGAATGGGTGAATAAATGGATGAATTAATGAATGAACAGAAATGATAGATAAGTAATGGCTGAAAGGATACATGGATGAATGAATGAAAGGACAAATACGTGTATGAATGGATGAAAAGATTGACATTTGGATAAATAAGTAGATGGATTAATCAATATCTGGATGGATGGATGGATGGATGGATGGATAAACAGGAATTGATGAATATATGGATGAAAGTATGAAAAAAAATCAAGTGATAAACAACAAAAAATGATAAACAAAAATGGTTGAATAAATTGACAGATACATGTATGAATGGATGAAAAGATGGATATCTTGATAAATGGATAGATGAATGAATAGATAAATGGGTGAATGAATGAAGCAAAGGATAGATACATCGATGAATTGGTGAATAAATGAACAAGTGAATGAATGAATAGATAAATGGATCAACAAAAAATGGATGAACGAATGAATAGACATATGTACATGTAGGATACATGTATGAATGGATGAAAATATGGATATATTGATAAATGGATGGATGAATAAGCAGAAGAATGGATGAAAAAATGGATAAATGAAAGAATAGATGAATGAATGGCTGCTGTAAGATCAGTACCAGGGTGTGTTTTAGACCCATTTGGTGTTTCCACATGAAAGGCATGAATGTATCTTACACAACTAACCCCAACCTTCTCGACACAGGAAAGTTCTGTCAACCTTCAGAAGATCCATAACACTGTTTTTGTTTTTTGTTGTTTTTGAATTCCTGAGGACCCTCACCCCCAGGACAGACTGGTGAAAGAGTTCAGAGAAAAAAAACCCTCTGATGAATGTAATAAAGCCATGCCAGGGCCATGAGTGTGGAAAGATAAGGCTGATTGATTCTCCCTCACCCATCTGAGGATGCTCACAATTTCATTAGCATGGGCACCGTGGCCTCCGGGTCGCCTGGTTCGCCGAGTGAGGGGGAGAAGCGGGGCCATTTGCCTTGACGGATGCGGTGACTGATGGCCGTCGCCTTGCGCGTACGAATACGTGAATCTGACGTGGGGGCGTGGGGGGGGGGGGGGTGCGATGATGACATAACCCCCCACCCCCTTGGGATTGGAAGTATTCTGTAGCATGTCTTTACCCGTGTTGGATTGCTATTCAGATCCGAGGATGCATGAGAGAGGCAGAGGTCAAAAGAGGGAGGGACAAAGGAGATGAAGAAAGGAATGATGGAAGGAGGGAAGGAAGGAAGAGAATAAAGGTGGGAGTGGGAGACTGCATCATCTGTGTTTGCTGTGTCACTGGTAATCAGAGTATCGATTAATCTGACCATCCACACACAATGCTGAGAGAAACGAGAGCTGAGATACAAAGAGATAAGGCGACAAGGGGGAAGGGGGTTGAGATGAAATGAGATGAGAGGAGAAGAAAACGTGTGAGCTGGGGTGTAGGGAGTATGGCTTCCTCTAAAAGCCAAAAGCACTCGGGTAAAGGGTCTATAATGAAATATCCTAAATCTTCTTGGACATTATGAGTAAAATCTTGGTGGAAATGAACAATCTTTGAGATGGATACTCAGGATAGTCACAGGAAGGGTTTGGAGAACATGTATGAGAAGCTCATTGGAGGAAAGGAAAAGTGTCTACAAACCCTTTTTAAAGTGACCTCAATGACTGAAAACCACAGATAGAAATTGAGATTGAGATGCATGGCAGAATTCAAAAAAGGGGTGAAGCCAAAGATCACAGGGGCACACAGATCCTCAGGAGGAGGAACCGAGGTTCAATGGAAACAGATGGGTGAACACCAGTGGTGCGCTAAAGCCTGGTCAGGACGTCATGCCTGAAAAGGGTGATCAATCCCGGGGCCCCCGCACATAAGGCTCATCATTAAACGGCGACAGGACGTCAATAGTCCTGTCGAAGAACACCGATGAGCAGGGTGACCTCTGACTTCTGAAGGTCAAAAAACACACGAGGCACACGCTCCACCTCGGCTCCTGCGCCCGGCCGCCTGTCAGGCCGCATTACACACCACATCCAGATCCTGGCTAATTATTTTACAAGATTCCCCCGGGGTGAAGGCGACAGTCAATACGGCAACCATTTGGCAAAAGATTGTTCGATTGCAGGAAAGAAATATGGAAAGGATCAAAATACACAGATTAAAAAGCTATAAAGCTAACTTCACTAAGGGTGTAAGAAAATATCAATACATGTGGATAACACGATACTTTGTTTGGCGATACTGTATTAATTTTCTGCATTGAGAATACATGATGCTGAGGTCGTCTCAAAAAGTGATTTGTTTATTTTCTACTGGAAGCGCACGATTAAAGCATCGCAAAATTGAGTCGTTTACATCTCGACTCTTCTTGCCTGAGTCGTTCGTTCTTTTATCACATGACTCCCATACACGCTATAAGGCTAAATATTAATATATTATCATTTTTGGAATTATAGTTAAAGTCTGTGTTCTGCTTATTAAAAATGTAACATTTTATTACTGATGAAAGGAATTAAATGACTCGAGAACGAGATTCAAAGAATCAAGTCGCTAATCCGATCTTCCCATCACTAGTGCATGACGTGCCTGTCGCTCCTTACCTGACTCCATTCTCCACCTTTTTAGAAGAAATAATAGTCTTTCTTACTCTTTATTTCCCGATATATATATTGCAAAGTATCGCAACATATCGTATTGCCACCCCGTATCGTGATTCGTATCTTATCGCCAGACTCTTGCCGATACACAGCCCTAACTCAAAACGAATCAAAAATATAAAGTGAAGACTAAGAGACAATATAAAACTGAAAGAAAGAGTAAGAGAGAGAAAAACAATAAAGTCCAAAAGTCTCGACCCCTGCCCCAAACCATTTGTCATTCGGATCGAGGAAAAAAAAAGACTGTTAGGAATTGATGTCTTGTTTGCTTGTTTTCTTTTTACCCCCGAATCTCTCTATTTTCTCCTGGTTATCAAAAGCTGACTGGAAAGTCACCTTGGCACCTCCACAGCCTTTTGAGCAGAAACCCTTGTCGGTCTGATTCTCAGTGATCCGGTGTACACCAGAGAGGCCTCGCGTACAGACCGCCTGCGCCGAGCCGCTAAAATCGACGCCTGTTCGAATTCCGTCTGGGTTCGTCTCTTCTCGAAAGGCTACGCCGTTGAAAAACGAGGAGGCTGAAAGCTGGAGGTATTGATGCCTCCGTTGCTGTTTACAAAACACGCAGCGCACCAGCTATTCAGCCTGGAAACCATAACCTCCGGCTCGAAATTCGATCAATAGCTCAAATGCGGGCTTCCAAAACCTTTCTGCGTGGAAGACACACTCCCGTCTGTTTTTCCCAGACGGACAGACGTTTCGAAACTATTTTTCCATCTTCGATAGCGGAGGGAGTTCGGCATCATGGTGGCAGGCTGCAGTAATTTATCAGCTCATAGAAACCAGGGTGAAAGGACCAGGCAAAGTTCACCTCGATGTACAGGAGATTATATTCTTGCGCTGCACCATACACTTGAACAAAATACGAACAAAAGTATTGGAAAACCCGGAATTTCCCAGCCATTTTGTTCTTCAATTCTATCGGATGTCTTTGGAAATTTCCCTTTACTTGACCAAGTAGACCCAAACCAAAAGCCATCTGCATGAACATATACTTTCCATGGGTTGGATTGAAAGATCTCCTGCTTTTAGATCTCAAACCCCACTGCACCCCAGGCTTCCTCACCTCACCTACCTGACTTCACTAACACACTTGTAGTTGAATGAATCTCCACAAAATCTCCACAAAATCTTTCCAGAAAAGTAAAGTTTATTCGAACAGTAAATGGAGACTAAATGTGGAATGTGATGTTATAAAACCAAAGTGCATACCAATCTGATGGTCAGGTGTCCACATACTTTTGGGACACCTAACCTTTCCTGCCGTTCTTCTCCAAACCTTTGCAAACACAAAGCTGGAGGCACTCGAAAGTCTTTGGATGTGGTTTAATAAAATTTTATATTCACTTGAACCTGGAACCCCAAACCTGCTCCAGCATGGCACAAAGCGAGCTCCATGAATATCTGGTTTACATGGGTTGGAGAAGAAGATCTTGAGTGGCCTGCTATAGAGCTTTGATCTCAACCATTCTGAACACCTGTGGGATGAATGTGAACACTGGCTACACCCCAGGTCTCCTCACCTCACCAAATCAGTAACACCCTTGTGGCTGATTAACACAAATGTCCACAAGCACATTCCAAAATCTAGTGGAACATCTTCCCAGAAGAGTAGAGGGAAGTAGAAGAGCAAACTGGGACTAAACGTGGAATGTGATTCTCAAAAAGCACATATACTTTATGACCAGGTGTCCACAAACTTTTGGCAATATTGGCAGTGTATAAACCCCTCCCACATACATGAGCGTTTTTTTTGATTACATCATAAAATATAAGAGCCAATCAGATTCCAAGATTTAACCCATGGGGGAAAAAAAAGCTGCTTGTTTTGTGCTATTCAAAAAAAAAAAAAAAAAAAAAAAAAAAACTTACTCCAAATGAACATCTTGAGTGTAAAACCTGAAGCCCCGTATAAAAGACTTTTCCATAAAATCAGCAAACCCAAAATCGAATCAGGACTCCTTCAAGAGCGTTCTTACCGATGTGTTCTGGCACTGTATGCATGAGCTGTTAAATCGGACGGCTGGGACGCGCTGAATCTTTCCCTGGATGCTGAACACGCATTCGTAGTTCTTTTGGCCCGATTGGGGCTGCGGTAGGTTCCGAGCTCGCAGCGTGATCGGCCTGACGACCCCCGCCGGAACCAAGATGTCTGTGCTGTGTAAAATTTGGGGGCAACCCTAAAGATGGAAAGAAGAAGAAGAAGAAGAGGACAAAGAGGTTAAAACTCGTAAAAATCATGAACACACCTCGTGTTGAAAGACACGGGACCTGGACTTCAATTTTCATTCATTAGGTGTCTTTTCTTAAGAAGAACCATTACTCCCATTCTACTGGACTGAGAACAATGCCTGTGGAGCTTTCAAAAGGGACCAGCATTTACACACACACACACACACACACACACACACACACACACACACACACACACACACACACACACACAGCGCCAGATGTGCTGTAAGAAATAAAAAGGGGCTGTTAAGAGACGCTGAAGAAAAAAGCAGCTCAAAAGGAGGTTAAAAAGCCCATTACAAAGCTCCCTCTCTCCAGCTATTCTTTGTCTTTTTTTTTTTTTTTTTTTTTTTTAAGAACTGCATGTTCTCCTCGCCGCACCACACTGACGAAGCGCTAAATGAATATCGTCTTCAATATCATTACAGCCTTGTCTCGCTGGAACTGATCGAAGCATTCATCAAAGCTACTGGTATTGACACCTCCGCTAATAACGCCACGCTAGCCCGCCGTACCCACCAGAAATATTCTGATATCTTTTTAGGAAGTGCAGTAGAAATGCGACCGAGATCCGGGAAGATTTACCACAGCAGAAATAGAACAGAGGGGAACATCTAAGGGGGGAATAAAAAGTTCTTGCTAACTATAGCTTGCTAACTATAGCTTGCTAACGATTCAGCGGTTGCTTTTGTTTTTTTGTTGCATGACGCCTAGCTCTACATCAAGTGATCGATTTGAACACAGATACGAGGTGGTAACGAAACATTTGGAGACTCGCTCTGTTTACAAGAAAGTACTTTATTTATCTACATTTCCACACTATCAACTTCAAAACAGTCCACAGTAAGAAAGTGCTCCCAGTGTTCTTCTGGAACGTGTCCTGGAAGTCTTCTTTTCAAAGCATATCAAGCTCCTTTTGCGATCCTGCCGGATCTCCGCAGCGGTGTCAAAAGGGCGAGTCGTATCTTCATCTTCGTGAAGAGGTTGCAGTCCGCAGGAGCCGAATCTGGCGAGTGTGGTGGGTGTGGAGGTGAGATTGTGTTGTTTCCGGCGAGAAACTTGCGTGAGGTTCGAAATTGCTGTCCATGGTGAAGACGCAGACGTGGTCAGAACAGCACCAGTTGCACAGCTCCCGATGTACACAGGATGATGATGCCTTTTGGTGCTCCCTGTGACCTTGTGCTGACATCTGTTGGCGCGTAAAAAAAACTAGACTCCAACCTTTTTGATACCAACTGAATGAGGATGCGAGAAGAAGTGCTGGTTGTAAAACAATGCCTGATCTCTGGCAGCACCTGGTGAACTCTACTTGGTCATGCAGAAAACACACACAAACAAAAAGTTATAAAATAAAAAGCCTTGTCCTCTTCGTCCTCGGGCGCAGCCGTGCGATCGGACACATTTAGCGCGCTCTGTTATCTGTTTAACACCGAACAATAATCAACAAGGCTGTAAAAGTAATTTGTCGGCGCAGGAGTCGTAAATCAGAGCCCGGGCGGCTGAGGGGCCGAAAGTTTAACAATGATGCAACTCTCTGAGCGTCAGCTCCATCTATCGAGACTCAGCTGATCAGACTTGCTCAGCGCATCAGCACGGTGATAAATCTGCTTTTCATATCGGGGAGTTATGTAAAGCTTGCTGAGGCACAGGTGGGCCAGTGAAGGTAGCGGCGGAGGAGGGGAAGAGCGTGATCAGAGCGCGACACGAATCCTATTTATCAGGGTGAATGAATCGGCTTGAGTTCTGCACGGAGGACGGAAATGATGAACGAGCGCACGTCACCCAAACAACCAAAGAGAAGCTTCTGCTAAAGAGAACCGGGCAGCCGAGCGAGCGTTTTACTCGTCCGAGTGAAAACAGCAGGGTTTGATTTAGGAGAGGACGACGGAGAGTCTGATGTCGCCAGGGAAACGTCGCACCCTGGCCAGCGGGATCCTTTTCGGCCGGCGACTCGTGACACCGTGCCTCGAGTTAGTGCGGGACCAAGCTGAATTTATGACTGTGTGAAGGAAGACCCGAGCGAACAGACATGTCCGGCAGCCAGAGACTAAAGGAACGAGCAAAACAGAGACAAACAGATGGGAAGGAAAGTAGGAGGACGGAATTAATACGGCAGAGAGATGGTGGAAAAAAAAAAACTAAAAACGGAGAACGACAAAGAGGAGAGCGAACGGATTCGTAAGAGCCATTTCTGCTCCATGCTTCTTCGGGATGGAGCGCATTCGAGTGGGTTACATGAGGGTTTTTCAGTCCAATCCAATCCATTTCAGAGTGCTTTTACACAAAGATGATTCAAAGAGCAGAAAAAAAAGGACAAAAAAGGGGGAAAAAAAATTAAAAACCACAGCGCTGAAAATATAGAGTTATAGATATTTAACGCAGGTGAGTCCACTAATGGATCATAATGGACTTTTCATCAAGTTTCAAAAAAAATAAAATAAATGGATTTGTGGCTCTATCCCAAAAAAACACTGCGGATCATTAGTTCAGATCTCCTGAAACTTCCAGAACCGATCCAGCGTGTATCAGTGTGTACAGGAGTTTGTACTAAAAATAAAAGCAGACAAATAATGATCGATATTCACGGTGTGTGATGGACCTTTCTTTGCTGATCAATAATTAAACCCTGAACGTTCCTCGATGTGAATCCGTGCTACTTTGCCTGGAAAATAAACAGGACTGATAAAAGGCTGGTTTTATCGTTAACACGTCCGAAAGCGCCGCTTTGCAGACAAGCCCCGTTTTCATCCATCCTGCGCCGAGATTACGTGCCGTATCTCCCGGTAGCTGTAAGCCGATATCTCTAGGCTCTTGTGAATCCCTGCTTTCAGCGCCGTCTGTGTTCGGGAACTTTTTTAAGGCCCTTAATGTCAGCCGCCTAGTTTTTTTTTTATTAATGAGATCCAATCGTCAGTTAATTACGAACGAAACAACTCTGCGATGGAGTGTTTGTCAAAGTGGTTTAAAGGGTACCGATAGAGTGAAGGGCTTGTTAAGAAGGGATTAAGAAAAGAGAGCATGCTGGGATTTCACACCCAATACTCATTACTTACTGCTGGACGATAAAGGACATTATTTAGGTTCTATTATTTGCTGTTCGGTTCTCGAGCTGCTCCTCTTTTCCGGAGCGCTGAAAGGTGAACCGGAACGCACGCGCTGAATGATGAACGTGTACGATGAAGCGGGATGGTGACCTCCTACTGCGAATCCTTGATCGTGAATTAATTATGACGAGTCCTTATGGTGAACCGCTAGCTGCGAAACATTACAGTTACGCATAGCAGGAAATCCTAATGGTGAACACTGACATTAATCCTTAATGGTAACTCCTAGTGGTAAACCCTTTCTGTTTAATCCTAATGGGAACTCCTGATGATGAAGGCTAATGTCGGATCTTACTGGTTAATCCTAATACTGAATGCTTAGGATGAAACCCAATAGTGAGCTCTGATGATAAAAACCCTGAACTTCTACTGCCAAGGGTTTTGGGATCAGTTTAAGTTCTTCGGTCGCAGATACTGATACCTTTAAAAAATATTTTTAGCAAACTGTTGGAAAGCCATAACGTGTTAATGGTTCCCAGTTTATCCTATAACGAAAAACCAGTAATTGGGAATTGTAAATGAAATATGCTATATAAAGAGAGTTACATTTACTGTTTGACTTTTAAAATCAATTTTTAAATCATTTTAAATTTTAAATCAAAATAAAAGTTCATTTAAAAAAGAAAAAAGTCTTAATGGGGAACCATGCTGCACTTTGCTGACCCATACACTTGCACACATGCAAAAATATCCCTAATGTTCCTTCAAATGTTCCATTGTTGGAATTGTTGTAGAACCAGAAGATGTAACTTGAGAAGACTAATAGTGAACCCTAATAATAAACCCTTTCTAATAACCCTATTAGTGTACTCTGACAGTTAACCCTAAACAGTGATGTTAATGCTATAACCAAACACTCCAGGAAAAAAGATATTCCTAAAGGTTCCTTTATTAGAACCAGAAGACCAGAAACTTGATATAGGCCTCTACTGCTATCTGCTCCCCAAATCCCTGAGAAGCTGAGATATGTAAAGTGATGCAATTCACTTTACTGTAAAGCATATGTAACAAAAATGCAATGGTGAACCTTCACAATAAAAGCCTGATGGTAAACTCTAACGATGGACACTATTAAGGAACCCTGACAGAAAAATCTTTACAGCTGAACCCTAATGTTGTACCCTGCCAGTGAAACCTAATGTTGTACCTTTACAGCTAAACCCTAATGATGTACCCTTACAGCTAAACCTAATGCTGTACCTTTACAGTGTACCCTAATGCCCCCCTTTACAGTAAACCCTAATGATGTACCCTTACAGTGAACCCTAATGGTGTACCTTTACAGTAAACCCTAATGGTGTACCTTTACAGTAAACCCTAATGGTGTACCCTTACAGTAAACCCTAATGGTGTACCTTTACAGTAAACCCTAATGGTGTACCCTTACAGTGAACCCTAATGGTGTACCCTTACAGTTAAACCGTAATGGTGTACCCTTACAGTAAACCCTAATGGTGTACCCTTACAGTGAACCCTAATGGTGTACCCTTACAGTGAACCCTAATGGTGTACCCTTACAGTTAAACCGTAATGGTGTACCCTTACAGTAAACCCTAATGGTGTACCCTTACAGTGAACCCTAATGGTGTACCTTACAGTGAACCCTAATGGTGTACCTTACAGTGAACCCTAATGGTGTACCTTACAGTGAACCCTAATGGTGTACCCTTACAGTAAACCCTAATGGTGTACCCTTCCAGTAAACCCTAATGGTGTACCTTTACAGTAAACCCTAATGGTGTACCCTTACAGTGAACCCTAATGGTGTACCCTTACAGTGAACCCTAATGGTGTACCTTTACAGTGAACCCTAATGGTGTACCTTTACAGTAAACCCTAATGGTGTACCCTTACAGTAAACCCTAATGGTGTACCCTTACAGTAAACCCTAATGGTGTACCCTTACAGTGAACCCTAATGGTGTACCCTTACAGTAAACCCTAATGGTGTACCCTTACAGTAAACCATAACAGTGTGCCCTAATGTTGGACGAATCCTTAAAAAAAGACGATATGATGGATCTTAACAGTGAAATGCTTACAGGATCAGAGGGGGATGTGAAATTCTTTGATTCTCTAAATCCTTTTGGATAAGTGCACCCCTAAAGTTAACACTAATGGTACAACCTTTAATACTACATATTATTACAAGTTGCACAATAAAATCCTGTAGCTCTTTTCTTCCTGTTTAGGTAGCCATGCTAGCAGATGTGTGATTTAGAATTAGAGAATGAAAAAATAAATGTGTGATTTAGAATTTGAGAATAAATGTATTTGATACTTTTTTTGCTTTTCTTGCAAATCGTTTAGGTTAAGCACATTAAGCATTATTATTGTTTGTAGTATTATTGTGAGCTGTAAGTCGATGTGTGTAACTGTATCCAGGCTGGGAGCAGCTGCTCCGTTCCCCCAGCAGGCCCTTTTCCGAATACTGATTAGCACCCCATTAGGCGAGTCGTGCTAGCTTACTGCCTGCTGACAGTCTCTCCATTAACCTTACAGTGCAGAGGCCAGTTATCACACGGCTAAGCATTATTGTCTGTTGAAACATTAAAAGCTTGAATGGGGGAAGAAATAATAGTCTTTGCCTTGCACTGGGCAATGAAGCCCCCCCCACACACACACACACACAGAGACCTACATATACACACACTGACATACAAACAAACGTGGGACGCAATCTCTCGCTACGTGCTGACCGCTGGAAAGAAAAACGAGCTGTTGATTGCACAAATTCTCAAGCAACCATTTGCTCGGTCACTCACTCAATTTCCTTTCTTTTTTTTCCCCCAGCATCTCCTCCCTGCTAATCCTATTTTCAGGCTCTGTATGCTAGACGCCGTGAAATACTCTCTTCCCTTCGCTCGGTGGGGAAACTGAACAAAAAAGCTCCAAATCGTTTGGGAAGTGTTCCAATTAAAAATATTTCATGATGTGTTCAGTGCTCACACTAAACTCAACGGGAAAAAAACAGCTACTGACGGAGGAGATGAACAGAACCATGGGCGACATTTACATTTCACATTTATGGCAGGGGTCTTTGATGTTTTTCAGGTCAAGGACCCCCTTAGGCGATAGTGGCGAGTCAAACGTAGCCACTGATATTAATAGAAATCAATCGTATTACACTCGTTATATTGTTAAGACAATTATAACTTTGTTGACATGCATCATTGTCCGTATATTTTCATACATTTTTCAAAACTTTCAAAAAGATTTTTTGCATCATAAATATATTTTGCAATTAAAAACCACAATTTATGAAGTTGTGAAACTGTGTTTTTTACTTCATGTTTTCCGTTCAGCTAACTCGGAGCCTCGGAGTGGTTGTATTATCGGAGGCAAGGATGGGTACGTGAACCCCCTCTGGCAGAAAGGCTCAGGTCAGTGTTGAAATGCAGATAGCTTATCGCTTCTGGCCCGTGTGGAAACTAAAGCAGCAATTTGGAACACAACATAGGATCGGAGCAGAACTTCCTTGGATTTACATCTGCCTCCATGGGACTTTTCCCGGTCGGCCCAGGAGACTGAACGAGGGGCTGACAGAAACCTGCCGTGTGGCTTCCTGTGCGTCCGGTGTCGCACTTCCTGCTGAGCTAATGGCGCTGGTGTCACTCATCCTACAATTAATTACCTTTGGCCACCGGGTGTTAATGAAAGAGTCGCCCCACTGAGACCCTAAGGGGAAACGTGTGTGTGTGTGTGTGTGTGTGTGTGTGTGTGTGTGTGTGTGTGTGAGAAAGCGTGAGCGATGGAGTAGAGAATAATGTAAAATAAGAGCAAGAGAAAGAGAGAGTAAGATCGAGAGGGATGAAAGAAAAGAAACACAGGAGGTACATTTGATATTCAGGACTCCCTCTGGGAAAAGGACAGCATGTGTATGTTTGTGTGTGTGTGTGTGTGTGTGTGTGTGTGTGTGTGTGTGTGTGTGTGTGTGTGTGTGTTGGTGCACTTATCCATTAGTCTCAATGATCCTCTCCCTGCAGTGCTGCTCTTTAAGGTTAAACATCGACAGGAGCTAATTAAGCTATGTGTAATGATGAATGCTATGGAAAGGGCGGATGTTACAGTACTCTAGCTGTGCTGTCAATCAAACGCTGCTTGCTAACACTAACGCTAACCAGAAAAAACTCCTACAGAGGGGGAACAGGACCGAGGCTCAAAAAATTGCTAACAAGCTCTGCGTGTATTTCCACGTAAACAGAAACGAGTAGTCGCATTAGCATTAGCGTTTTGCACTTCTGCACGATTACATCCGTTATCCACTTGTTAGCAACCGCTGTAGTCTCTTGTGTACAAGAACACACATATATATATATATATATATAAAAAGGTAGCTCTCTCGACAGGATGTTTTTCTTGGCACTTTTTCTGCGGAAAATAAGCGTTCAGGACTAGAGTTCTGTTTTGGAACAAGTGGACAGGACAAGCGCCTGGCAGAACACCAAAATATAATCAAATATTGATATGGAATTGAGATGTTTATCTAACACTGATGAAAGGGGTGTCCAGTTTCTGTGCTTTCGAAGACTCAGGAGGTTTTCCACCATGAGAAAGTCTTCATGACAGAGGTGGGAGCGGGGTTGAGGGATAGGGGATGGTTCTTTAGATTCCAGAGCGAGATAGAAAGCGAGAGAATGAGTGAGGGAAGCTGGGATTAATGATATGCACTGTTGCCATAACAACAAGAGGACAAAAAACAAAGATTGTTTCAAACAAGGTGGTATCAAAAATAAAAACAAATGCAGCTCAAAAAAAAACAAAGACCACCATCAAGGGCAGTGACTGTACCTCTAATTGGCTTCATCATGATGTTTAAATGTATAAATGACTTTTATACTTCGGACTTCTGGGGACTTTGGAAGGTTCTTTAGGGGACTTATGGGGGATTTCTGGGGACCCTCAAAATACACAAGCCAAATGTATATCAAACGAAGGCTCTAAAATGAGCAGCAACATGAACAGTGAGATTAAAAAATGTTTGTGGAATGTTGCAATTAGGTTTATTCAAATTCAATTCAAGTTTATTTATTTATTTTTAATTTTTTGCAACTGAATGCAGCACTGTCTTCTGGAGCCGAACGAGACGATAAAGTCTCATTTATCGTCTCGTTCTGTCTCTGGTCAAAAGCCAGACGAGTTTGACGAGTTTAGTTCAGAAGGAGGAAAAGAACAATCCGTAATTAAGGGTCATGGGTCAGCCTTTGACGAAAGGTCAAAAGCCATCTGTTTACCCAAACATCGGTGTGCTGTGAATCCTTCGCCATGCATAACAGGGGGTAATATAATACCTGTCCGCCTGCCTCGTATGGAAACTCTGAATTTTAATAGGATGGCAGCGCTGAGAGTTAACGCGACCCGGCAGCTGCACTGAGCGCCACTTAAAAGCACGGCATCGAGATTCATGGCGCATCTAATTGGCAATGTGAAGGTCAACAAGTGTACGTGCGGGAAACGAGGGATTTCCGCCGAATCTATTAACACGCAAACATGTGGCCCAGATTCACGCCTGGGAGATGGAAATACACTACACGGACAAGCATTTAGTCACATTGGGTCCCCATTTGAAATCTTCAACTCCAACCCATTGAGAGTAGATCTTCATGGATA
>JBCEWE010000132.1:565000-612500 GCA_039877035.1 Silurus lanzhouensis
AAAAATGAGGCGATAGGGTAAAGCGGCAGTCTGGGTGTGCGTGCGGAAAAGGCCGCTCCGATATCTTGGGCCTGGATAAAAAAACGCAGTGTCATCCACTTTATTTAGGCACAAGTGGTGCTAGCAGGGACACACACTCAGAAAACCCAGCATTGGACAAGTAGCTAATTGTGTACTAGCAGGTGCGCAGCTTGATGTGCATAAGCACAGGGATGTGACCTTGAGCGTGAAGGAAAAATGGTGCTGCTTCTGATCCAGGATGCCTCTCTATCCTGGAGTGTCAGAGTGTTGGATCAGCTAATGTGAGCTGACACGGTGTTATGATCTTATGTCAACTTTGCCCCGAGCCAAACACTGTCATTGGGATATAAAATGCACAAACAACTCATCCTATACCTCGCTTTCTTGACAAGGGGCTGACGAGTACAGATCTGGACCACATCTCCTACGCTTTTACTTGGATTGACTGACCCAGAGGCTACAAACGTTGAACTTGGCACAAACAGAAACCAGGCTTCCTTCATGGTCACTTATAGGGAAAGTGGTTGCTCAGTGGTTATTGGGTTAATGATTGGAAGATCTGGGGTTCAAGCCCAGGTATCATTAAGCTGCCACTCTTGGGCCCTTAACAGGGCCCTTAACCCTCTGTGCTCCAGGGGGGTTGTATTGTGGCTAACCTTGCGGTCTGACCCCAGGTTCTGAACAAGCAGGGATATGCAAAGAAATGAATTTCACTGTGCTCTATAATATACGTATGTGGACCCATGTGAGTGCACCAGCTGCAAAGGTCGATGAATGGTTATTTTTTATGGTTATGATTTTTAAGGTCATGTGTTGAGACCTCCAATCTGCCACTGTTAGGCCCTTAAGCACAGCCCTTAACCCCTTAAACCAGGTGCTAATGCTGAGCAAGGAAGGTTTGGGGTACCCACTCCTATGTACCCCAATGATGATTAATAGAGTTAAAATCAGGGCTTTGTCCAAGGTCCTGGCTCAAACCCCCAAACTATAACCCAGAGCCTGAACTCCAAAGCTACCACCTCCCCATACCAGCAAATTCCTTTATTTGTAAGAACTGCATCATCCTGGCAGATACTTCAGCATCGATCTAGTGCTGAGACAAATAAATGTTCATCCGTTGCTCCTCCATAAAGATATCAATAAGCCTGCAATAAAATCTCAATAAGGACCAAGTGCAACTGCATTTTTCAAGTCTCCTGCTTTTCCAAATCTAGGTTGAGCTCTGACGTCCCGAAGTACATGCTGGTTAATGAATACACGCTGTGAGCCAGAAACCGAGACGCAATCCTCACAAAAAGATGCTTGGGAGGATGAAAGGAAGAGGGGGGAAATTTTTTCTTTTTTTCCTTTGGAGGTTTACATAAGAGGTTTCGTAACGCTGCTCTACTATAGCTTCCACGTGGAAATGCTCGAGAAGATGCTCTGTTTGAGAATGATGTTCATCAATCAGAAAGCACGGAACTCAAACACATCCCACTTTTCTCTTCTCAGGTGGTCGTTAGCGCTCTGGAGGGGTAGGCGGCGTGATGGGCTGGGGGGTGGGGGTCTGTTTGGTCAGGGAGTTTGCTATTGGATGAAGAATTGGGAAATAAAAATGGAGTCCGGTGTTAAAGCGCTTCCCACAGGGGGCTTTTGTGAGTGGAGGAAAGCTGCCACAGGATCAGGGCTGGATGAAGAAAAAAAAAAAAAAAAAAAAAGGTAGAAGGGCCTTGCTCTGCTCCGCTCTGGAGCCGCGTTACCATGGCAACAGGCGAGCCCCGTTCGTCGGATCCACGTGAGCCCGTTTCCACATACGCAGAAGAAAAAAATTGATTGTTGCGTGACTGCGTGAAACGCAGTCGGGTCGAAGCGTGTGCATGTAGCACCGGGCGTGCATCTTCACAGGCTTTAAATGATCCTAAACACATGAGTGTGTGTGTGTGTCAGAACACGAGGTCATTCCATACTCCAAAATACAACCTGCACACATCGAGCCAGAAGCAGATCTTTGATCTCCGTCTTTCTTCTCGCGGATCTTTTTTCGGGAGCAGGTTCGCATCACCCTGCCGTTCCGATGCTAATCACAAACGAACACTTTAAATAGGTTGTGGAGAAGAAAGAGAGAAGAAAAAAAAGCTCCGCTATGATTGTACGTTTGTGCTCGCTCGTTGTGTTAAGTGGCGTACTCGCCGCTGCTCGATGGTGGAACACGGCGCTGAAAGAAGCCTGAAATGATCGGGAGGTTCTGGTCTTAGGGATTAGCAGCTGCTTTTCCACCCATTGCACTGAATCACAAAGCGGCCATACGATGTCCCGGTCCAAAAGCGCACACACACACACACACACACACACACACACACACACACACCACACACACACACACACACACACACAAAACCTTCCCCCCGATTCCTATTCTTAAACACAACAACCACCTCCAGTCCCTCGTTTCTCCACTACTACGGTATCGGTGTTCAGCAAAAAAAAAAAAACTCAACATGTGGCTCACATTTTAACTGCACTACGTGGACAATACCATCAGGACACCTGACTTTTCCAAGTGGTTCTTCCCCAAACTGTTGCCACACAATTGCAAAAGACGTCTTTGGATGCTTCATCAGTTCCCTTCCCTTGAACTGGGAGACCCAAACCAAAAGCCAGCTCCATGAAGATATGCTTTTCATGGGTTGGTTATAGTGGAAGATCTCCTGCTATAGAGCTCCAACCCTATCGACTGCACCCCAGACCTCCTCACCACACATACAACAGTATCATTATAAGAGCAAATCAAGACTTTTTTTTATATTGAGGAATAATCATTAATGATCATTGAGTTTTTTGGAACTGCATTATCATCGTTTGTTCGTCCATTTCCGGTTTTGCTCCATCAAACCTTTTAAAGATCTCACAATGAAATCCAAACTAAACCTCTCTAAACCAGGGGTCCCCAAACTGCAGCCCCCACCATTTGGAACGACCTTTTGAACAATTAATTATTAAATATGTTTTACTCATATCAGATGTATATTTGATAAAAAAATAAAAAATAAAATAAATAAATAAATAAAAGTTTGGCTTTTAAATAACTTTCCCCCCGAGTTATGAATGTGGCCTAATTATTCCGATTACTTGATCTAAAGAATATTCAAAAAGACCACAAAATGTCCAAACGGTTCAGAAAGAGAAAAGCTGATTGGGAATGAAGGCTACACAAGTGATTTATTTAAATTTTTTGTTTAATGCAAAGAAATGACTCTCATCAGTCAAGAAACAATGTGTTTAGGAAAAAATGTCATTATGACCGTAATAATGCGATTTTTATAGGCTCTTAAAAAAAAATTAAAGTAAAGCATATTTGGTTGTACGGCGCAGAACAAAATAAAAACCAATCAAGCATTAGGAGGCAAAATAAACACTTTAAAATAACAATAAATTCTCCACAATTATACTGCAATCAATTCCGGCCCGTGGCATTTTCTGTTCCAGACCGACCCTCATTAAAGAACGGAAAAATAATGTGTCCCTCAGAGAAAAAAAGATTGGGGACCCCGGGCCTAAGCCATGAATGTAGTCTGTATGAATGGCCTCAAAAGTCTCGCAGGTGTTTTCCTTAAACAGGGGGACGGAGAAAAGGACATAAATCACAGAAAAATGTTTGAGATCTTCATGAAATGATCCAAGACTGATATATATATATACTTATTTATATATGAGATTGTAGGAAATTTGAATTCGAGGCACATCAGAGTCTATAACATCATAATTTCAACTCGTAATGATGGATAGTGAGGTCCACAGTGCTTAAATCTTAATCCACATCTTCTCTCCAGACCAGCAGGTTCTCCGTTTTTCAGACGGACGTGAAACGAATAAGAATCATATCTTTCTTCAACAGTATCCGAAATAAAACATTGAATATTAATGATTATGATAATACAAGCTCTTATTTATGCAAATTTCGATCTGCATGAGGACAAATGATAACCGCAACAATTCGGGTTTCAAAATCAAGACAATTTAGTTTTTGTTTTATTTTTTTACTAATGCTGACGCAACAAAAAAGTGGAACAGGTCCTGATTAGACACGTGTTCATTACATTTATCAGTCTTGCAGTTATTTATCCAAAAGAGCACTTAAGGGATAAGGACCTCGCTTAAGGGCATGAATGTGGCAACCTGGTGGTGTTGGGATTTGAACTCATGACCTTTTGAATAGAAGTCCAACATATTTTACCAGTGAGTCCCAACTGTTTGTAGAAAGGGCTAAAACAAAAACTGGAGAAAAAAAAACACACACAAAAACACACACTTCCAGCATCTTGAATTCAAAGCCTTCAAGCCAAATATTCATTCATGAAGAACCTGGACCATGACTAGCCATCACGCTTAATTAAAAGAAACGAATTTCTAAACTCCACTCCAAAGCTTCATCAACGTGCCAAAATTTCCACTTTTCCAGATGAAACCGTTTTCGCGTTCTCGCCAAAATATCATCGTGGTTCCAGAGTCTGCAGGTGTCCCGAGCCTGAGGCGTGTTCACACCTCTCTATCCTTTTCAAAAGCATGTGTGTGTGTGGATCAAGGCTGATCCTTCTCATTCATACACGAGTGTGTTGTGGACACCACACCTCAGGCTCTCTCCGTCTCTCTCTGAGCCAATCCCGGCTTCTATTTCACGCCAACCTTGCCCGAGCGTGTGCGGATATTACGGCTAGAGGCGTGAGACTGGAGCGCTCTCCAATTTAACCGCTCTCCACTCGCACCTCGGAGCCAATTACTCTCATTTGATGGCGGTCTGCAGTGAGGCAGGACCTTTTACTCAGTGTCAGTTGAGGCGCTGGATTTCTTGAGCAGGGGATGAGAGCACTAGCAGGGTGTAATTTGCCAGTTAAGTGGCGCTTGATATCCTCCCCTTAGCCGAGCGAGAGAGAGCGATGCCTCAGCACCGATCTCTGGATTTACATCTGAACCTCGTGCAGGTAAACCTGAGCAGCACACATCCAACAACGGAGCGGAAGAACTCCGGAAGAATTGTTGGAAAATTATCTCAAAATAAGGCTCAAAACATTGAAAGGTCTTTGCCACAAAAGCAACGTAGAGAAACATGCAAATGACTTCCTGAATGCATGATTCTGATTGGCCGGAAAGTTGCTGAATCAGCGTTCTAAATGTGTGGGTTGCTTATAAACACCTGTGATCATTGATCGGATTGTTTTGATTAGATGTTGAATACGCTAAATTTGAGAAATAGGTTGAGGCACAAAACGAATTTGGAGACGAACTGGAGAAGAAAAACGTTCCAATAAAAAAAAATATATAAATTGCAACAAAAAAAATTGGGCCGTGAAGAAGATACCTGGTCACAAGAACGTCCTGAGAAAGATGTCTGTCTTTCTGTCTAATTATTGTGCTTTATGTTATTTGGTACATCTTATATCTTATCTTATCTTATCTTATCTTATCAATAAATAAATAAATAAATAAATAAATAAATAAATAAATAAACAAACTAACAGATGTTTTCATTTTTGGTGGTGAAATAACTGGAACTTCACCATCTATGAATAGACTTTGTAAATCATCTTATAATGTCTAATAGACTTTCTTTCTTTCTTTCTTTCTTTCGTTATAATAAAGCTGCGTACAGGACGGCGGACTCTTCGCCTAACGGCGATTTATTTTTTTATATATATTTTTTTTTTTTCGCAGCAAAATTTGGAATTAGGGTCCGTTAGACCAGACATTAATCATTAGTGACTAAGCAAAACCAACTTCTGCATCTGTGGCATGAGGCAGAAGGTCGGCGAGTTCGAGTTTTTCCACTATTTAAGAACTCGAGCTGTGAGCAGCCGACGTGCTCGTGTTTCTGTTTTTTTTTTTAAACCCAGACGTTGACTTTTCTTTTCTTGGCCCTTCAGAAGCTTCCGAGAGCATAAACAAACAAACCCAGTCGAATGTTATCATTTTCTACACTTGTAGTTCGCATTTACTATAATAACCTCCACTCTTCTGGAAAGATGCTCCACTAGATTTTGGAGGGTTTTAGTAAAGTCAGGTACTGGTGGAGGTCTGGGGTACAGTCAATGTGAAAAATTCATCATGTTCAATAGGGTTAAAGCTCTATAGCAGGAGATCTTCCACTTCAACCCATGGAAAGCGCATCTTCATGCAGCTGGCATAGCTGTGCATCATCATGCTGGAACAGGTTTGGCTCTCAATGTTGAAAAGTCCTAATACTTTTGTCCATATATTGTATTCAAATAAAGAAAATATTCTCTAAATACAAACACCTGAGATGCACAATTTACACCATGATGGAATCTGAAATCTGGATCTGCAAAGTTTGTAGGCAAGAAAACTATGAAGAACATAAATAAATAAAGAATATGTACAGCAGAAACAAAAGAAATGTCAAAAGGTTTCCGGTGCAAAAAAAAGGGCTTTAAAGACACCCCTGAGGTACACCCTTGTAGATTTTGAATGATCCGACACCTAATTAAAATAATAATGCTGAAGATCCGGAATACTCACGATTGCAGGACGCTGCAGTTATAGAAGACAAAATCTGTGGTGATGAACTTGAGCCCGGTTTCTTTGGACTTGAGCGACAGTCGAACCACTCGTTTGTCACCTGTACAGAAAAGGGGAGGGGAAGAAAGAGTACAGGTCAGCGTGATTAGTACAGGAAACGAGCGGTTAAACAGCAGGCGGACGCTAATTACCCCTCCTACCTGCCCGTGCGCTCCAAGCCTCAAACACGTTTGATTGTCGACGCATTTATCCGCTTCCTCCCTCCTTCTCCGAGCGAAAAAACACACACTTCCATTTCCCTTTGCTTTCCGCTAATGACTCAATTTTTTTTTTTTTGCTCTTCCAATTATACTTGCGCGCTCCACATCACCATAATTGGCGTAATATTTCCGTTTGGACATGCCGTGATTGTCTTTAATGGAAATATTAGGTTTAGGGGAACGACGGAAAGGTCAGCACTCGTGCATTTGTGGGGGTTTTATTATTATTTTTTTAAGAATTCTCAGAACCTCTGGACCAGCCGAGGAGATAATCAAATTAAACAAATAACTTCCATTAATGTGCTTTTTTCCTTCTTACATGTTAAAAGCCAAGAATGAAGCTGGCGATGTATAAATTAACACCTGCAGCGTGCAAGGTGTGTGTGTGTGTGTGTGTGTGTGTGTGTGTGTGTGTGTGTGTGTGTGTGTTGGAGACGTGTGCTACACAGAAAAACGTGAGAGACGTTTAACACGCCGTAGGCGACTTCACGCTCCGGTTTGTCTAATAGGAACCTGCTAACGAGGCCAGACTGGTAACACCTCACCAAAAAAAGAATGACGAAAAATCAGCTGACTCATTTAGTTTTCTGGTAAAAAAAAGGTCGCTACGGGATGCCACGCATCTCCTCAAAGTTTCCACAATGACATTTCACCTTCATCAACACGTCCGTCAGGTTCTCCAAAAAGTGTCACAAAGACTCTGTTCTACAGAATTCAGGACTCGAAGGATTGTATATTTACACATTTTATGTCATAAGTATTTGGGCACCGAACCTTTTCTTCCCAGCCACATGTGGTTCTTCACCAAACTGTTCCCACAAACTTGGACGCACACAATTATTAATGTACAAGACATCTTTGGATGCAGGAGCATGAAATTTCCCCTTCACTCAAACTAGGAGACCTGAACCTGTTCCAGCTCCATGAAGATATGCTTTACATGGGTTTGGAGTAAAAGGATCTCCTGCTCTAGAGCTCTCAACCCTATCAGGCCTGCTCACCTCCCCTGTCACTACCTGACTTTACTCACACGCATTCTTGCGGCTGAAATGAGCCCAAATCTCCACAAAAATCTTCCCCAAAGAGTGGAGGTTATAATAACAGCATAATGGGGACTAAATGGAAAAGATTTTGTTTATAATTATTAAATAATAATAATAATATTAATAATAATAATAATAGCAATAGCCTCCAAAAACAACAATAAAACACCCAATTTTTTTTTCCTAAAATGGAAAAAGTAGATGTGCAAAATGTAATAAAATTTTCCACAAACTGCACAAAATCTATGTATTTATTAACAAGTCGCATTTTACAATTCTTTTCATTTATTTATTGTTATTTAAGAATTATTTTAATAAATATTAATTTTTTATTTTAGGAAATATATTACGGCATTTCATTATTTTTGAAGGTTATTGCTATTATTATTATTATTATTATTATTATTATTATTATATAAATCTGAGGCCTTTAGAAAGTATTAAAGGTAAAAAGGTTTTGTGGTTCAGGATACGGGACAAACCCTCAGTTCAGCCGCTGCATGATGATGAAGATTTCGGTGTGTGTGTGCGTGGGCGTGTGTCTCACCGTATCCGTGTGTGAGCGTCGGGACGTCTCGCAGTGACGGGGACATGCACAGGATCTGTCCTTTAGGCAGCACCTCTCCGGGGCTCTCGCTCAGGTCCTCGAACACACAGGTCACACCTGCCGAGAGGTTCGGAACATGTGCCAACCTCACACTCAGCTGGAGCCAACACACACACACACACACACACACACACACACACACACACACACACACACACACACACACACACACACTTCAAATGAGACGTACGAGTAAAAGGTTCACTGTAAAACCGCTGCAGAGCCGCGATCCATCAAAGCGTTAGACAATTTCATCTGATTCATCAGTTTCACTCAAACAGGCGTAAAAATCCACCGCCGCCTGTTACAGTAAATACATACAACAATCTGCTCATGAGTTTCAATAGTGTAGGGGTACGTTTTCTAGTTCTTACATATTGATGTCTAGATATTTTTGTTAAATTGATTTATGTTTATATTTTACAGCCCTGTCAGGACCTGGACCATTAACTCAAACTAATAATGAGGCCATAAACACCCGCGAATGAGTCAAACACGATCCTGTGCTGCTTCTGTCTCTGATTTATCACAATATCACTGAATAAAATAGATCACTGTGTTGATTAATGAATAAATAGATCAATTATTAATAAATAAATAAATAAATAAATAAATAGATTAATAGATGGATGGGCAGATGAATAAATGTATGGATGAATAAATGGATGGGCAGATGGGTTGGTAGAAGAATACATGCATATATGTAGGGATGAATAGATGGATGGATAATTAAATGGAGAGATTGATGGATGGATGAATAGATGGATGGATGGATAATTAAATGGAGAGATTGATGGATGGATGAATTGATGGATGGATGGATAATTAAATGGAGAGATTGACGGATGGATGAATAGATGGATGAATAATTAAATGAAGAGATTGACGGATGGATGAATAGATGGATGGATGGATAATTAAATGGAGAGATTGATGGATGGATGGATAATTAAATGGAGAGATTGATGGATGGATGAATTGATGGATGGATGGATAATTAAATGGAGAGACTGATGGATGGATGAATAGATGGATGAATAATTAAATGGAGAGATTGACGGATGGATGAATAGATGGATGGATGGATAATTAAATGGAGAGATTGATGGATGGATGGATGGATAATTAAATGGAGAGATTGACGGATGGATGAATAGATGGATGAATAATTAAATGGAGAGATTGACGGATGGATGAATAGATGGATGGATGGATAATTAAATGGAGAGATTGATGGATGGATGGATAATTAAATGGAGAGATTGATGGATGGATGAATTGATGGATGGATGGATAATTAAATGGAGAGACTGATGGATGGATGAATAGATGGATAATTAAATGGAGAGATTGATGGATGGATGAATAGATAAATGGGATTTTTTAATTGGTGAAAGAACAGATGTATTAATAGATGGACGGATGGATAAATAAATGGATGGACAAATGAATGGATTGTTGGAAATATGGATAAAATAAATAAATGAATGAATGGAGAAATAATTGATTAGACTAATGGAGTGATGGATAGCATAATAGATGGCTGGATGAAAAGCTGAACAGATGGATAAATAGATGAAAGGATCAATGAATGGATAAATTAATAACTGGATGGACAAAATAATGGATTAATGGACAGATTTATTAAATAAATGGATGGATGGATGAACAGATGGATGGATGGATGGATGGATGAATGGAACAATATATGGATTAGTAAATAAATGGACAGATGACTGAAGAGATGGTTGAATGGATTCATGGAGAGATCAATGGATTAATAGATGGCTGAAAGAATGGATGAACAGATGGAAGGATGGTGGAATGGACTAAAGGATGTATGGATTAATGGATAGATGCTGGATGATCTGGATGGATAGATAGCTATGGGCAGTGAATATGTGCAGAAGCTGTTGAGAAAATAACGTGTCCTCCACGTCACCGAACAACACGGAGAACTGTGTTCAGCTTGAAGGTTCTTTGTGATGCTCTGAGAGCTTCTGCTCGTCCTGATCTTGATTTAAAGATCTGGCAGTGTCCTTACCTGAGTGGACGCCGAGGTGACGGACATGTTGGCGGGTGTGACGGTGATGTCCACGCACTGCTTCAGCTCCTTACTGAAGTGCTGAGGAAGCTCCCATTTCTCACAGGCTTCCTTCCTGGAGCACCTGAACACGAAAGGAGGGAAAAACGTGCATGTTAGATATCAGACAACACGTGAGCTGCCATCAGACAACACGTGAGCTGCCATCAGACATGTGAGAAGGTTTAAAAACAGTAAACACCACCGTAACCGAGGGCTGACGGGGGTCTGTTCATGCAGAGGAAGAACTTCAGAAGTCCCATCATCATCCACATTCACTTTATTTCATCTTTCATTCTTTTCTTTTAGTTCATTTTTGAATTAATAATTTTGTAAAAATGTTTTTTTTCGTTTTATTACATACTTTTATTTACATTTATTTCATCAGGTTTCACATCATATTAAATTGTATTTGTTTATTTATTATTTAGTTTGATTTAATTATTTATAATGTATACATTTAGTGTTTATTTTATTTAATTTATTTATTTATTTATTTATTTATTTATTTATTTATTATTCCATTGACATTTGCTGAACGGTGCGGTTAAATTGTAAAATTATTTTTATTTTATTTATAATATTCATAATTTTTGCTAAATAAATTCCCCTCCCCTTTATTTTAAAGTAGTTTATTTCGTGTGTGTGTGTGTGTGTGTGTGTGTGTGTGTGTGTGTGTGTGTGTGTGTGTGTGTGTGTGTGTGTGTGTGTTTGGGGTCAGATGTCACAGTTTGTTTATATATAAAGTGGGGAAAAAAGAATTGAGTAAAAACCCCACAAAGATCAGTGTGGAAACTTCAGTCTAAAAATTCATAATAAAATTAAACATAACACAATACATATGACGAGAGAGAGAGCGAGCGAGCGAGCGAGAGAGCGAGCGAGCGAGGAGAGAGAGAGAGAGAGAGAGAGAGAGAGAGAGAGAGAGAGAGAGATGGGGGGGTGTTATGGAGAGACATAAAAACTATGAATGAAAGCGAGATTGAGAAAATGCATGAGAGAAAAGAGAAAGAAAAGGAGACAGATCGGGCAGAGAAGTGGGAGAGAGAAAGGAGTGAGATAAAGAAAAAAAAGCGTGAGAGACAGAAAGGTAGAAAAGAAAGTAAGACCGGGTGAAAGACAAAAAAGAGTGAGCAAGTGAAAGGAAAAAAAGAGAGTTTGTTAGTGAGACAAACATTAGAGAAATTAATGAGAAAGAAAAAAGCATGAGACAAAGAGAGTGAATGAGAGGAAGAGAAAAAGAATGAGTGGGAGACTAAAAGAGTGAGAGACAGAAAAGGGGAGGAAAGAAGGAGAGAGAAAAAGTGTGAGAGACAGAAAGATAGAGGGATGTAGGAAATGAGAAAGAAAGAGTGAGGGAGAGAGTGATCGCAAATTTACGAATGAGTGAAAGAAAAAAACATGAGACAGAAAAAGAAAAAGGGAGAGAAGAAAAAAAAGGCAGAGAGAAAAACAGAGTGGGAAAGAGAATAAGAGAGTGAGATAAAGAATGATAGAGTGAGAGACGGAGAGAGGTAGGAGGGGAGGGGAAGAAAGATAGATTGATAGAGGGAATGTGTGAGGGGGAGAGAGAGACAGAATGAGGGATAGAATGAGAGAGAAATTAAAAAGAAGAAAGAGACAGGGAAAGAGAACGCAGGAGAATAAGAAAGTAAGATAGAGAGAGAGAGAGATAGATAGATAGATAGATAGATAGATAGATAGATAGATAGATAGATAGATAGATAGATAGATAGATAGAACAGATGCAGTAGTCTGATATTAAAACATTCATAACGCTGCACGTTCCTCAAACGTGTTAATTGGAGTTAAGTTGCACACGTTTGTGTTGGGCAGATGAACTGAGAAGGACGTATGTGCTTTACGTGTGTGTGGGTGTGTGTGTTGTTTTGGCTGAAGGTTCCTGATGACTTGCAAATTGCCTTTTCTCCCTGCATACGTTTGGAGACGTCTCAGGCCAAGACGACATGATAAAAAGCTCAGAGCGACATCACGGGTCTCCTCACATTCTTCCTGAAATGTCCATCACCTCGTCAACAGGCTCTGATTCCTAATACGCATCAAAGTATACTAATGACAGGAGACACAACCCTTCATACTCACCATTCTACAGGGAAAAACTAGTAGGAGGCCTGACTTTTGTGGTTCTTCACCAAAAACTTGGAGGCACACCATCGTATCGGACGTCTTTGCATGCAGGAGCGTGAAATTTTCCCTTCACATGAACTAGGAAACCCAAACCTGTTCCAGCAGGACACACAAATGGCCAGTGCCATGAAGATCTGCTTTCCATAAGTTCTCCTGCTATAGAGCTCTGATCCTCAAACCTATTGAAAATGAATTTTTCACGCTGACCCCAGGCATCTTCACCTCAACCTTCATCAGTACCTGAATTTACTTACACACTTCTTTATGGCTGAATAAAATCACACAAATCTCCAGAAGATCTAGAGGAACATCTTCCCAGAAGAAAATCTTATGCTCAAGTGTCCACAAACTTTTGTTGTCTGTCTGTCTGTCTTATATATATATATACAGTACAGACCAAAAGTTTGGACACACCTTCTCATTGAAAGAGTTTTCTTTATTTTCATGACTATGAAAATTGTAGAGTCACACTGAAGGCATCAAGGGCTATTTGACCAAGAAGGAGAGTGATGGGGTGCTGCGCCAGATGACCTGGCCTCCACAGTCACCGGACCTGAACCCAATCGAGATGGTTTAGGGGTGAGCTGGACCGCAGAGTGAAGGCAAAAGGGCCAACAAGTGCCAAGCATCTCTCGGGGAACTCCTTCAAGACTGTTGGAAGACCATTTCAGGTGACTACCTCTTGAAGCTCATCAAGAGAATGCCAAGAGTGTGGAAAGCAGTAATCAAAGCAAAAGGTGGCGAATTTGAAGAACCTAGAATATGAGATTTTTCAGTTGTTTCACACTTTTTTGTTATGTATATAATTCCATCTATAATTCCACATGTGTTCATTCATAGTTTTGATGCCTTCAGTGTGAATCTACAATTTTCATAGTCACGAAAAAATAAAGAAAACTCTTTGAATGAGAAGGCGTGTCCAAACTTTTGGTCTGTACTGTATATATGAAGGCTGTGCTTTTCCAGCTGATACTGACACCAACACTGGAAGTCTTTTGATGATGGAAAATAGGACACGGTCCAGAGATAGTAATCCTTCATTTACATAAATCAACACGACGAGTGGAATGTGGGAGGCGAAAATGGATCGCGTCCTGATTTAGTACTTTGTGTTCAAACACAAATAAATAAATAATAATCATAAAAAGAAAAAGACTAGACGCCAGACGCCAAACAAGACGCGAGGTGTTCCCACTCGGCGTCATGGAAACGTCTGATGGAGATCCACATTAGGAGGTGAAACGCAGGTGAAGCTGGCATCGGGTTTCGGATGTCCTCGTTTTTTTTTTTATATTCCCGGCGGCTGCTTCGGTTCTTCTTTGACGTCTGTACTGCGGCTGCCTGCTTTAATGATTTGTTTACTTCTAATTACATCCATATGTCTGAGGAACGACTGCTTTTTTAATTAAAAGGAACCGAGCAAGCAGGACGGCACGTCTGTACGTTTATCCGCATTCAAAGATCGAGGACCCCTCCCCCATACTCTCTCTCACACACACACACACACACACACACACACACACACTCAAAATGAGATTTCGCCCAATTACACTCCGCTCCTCTTCCTGGTGAACTCGCACCAATGTGATTTGTGATAAGTGTCTGTTCTCCCTGAGAGGTGTGCTCATTGTCTCCAGACGCTGAAGCAGAAAGAAACGAAGAGCTGTTGACTGGAGATGACTGAAGCCGACCAGGCATGACCCAGATCAGTCTTAGGGTCTATAACAAAAGTTGGTGGACACCTGACCATACGATTGGTAATCTAATTCCTTCATTTACTCTTATAGCAACCTCCACTCTTTTGGGAAGATGTTCCCCTAGATTTTGTGCTCAGGTACTGATGTAGGAGAGTTGAAGAGGGTGCAGACAGAATTCACATTCATCCCATTCAAGATGTTTCACAGGCTCGGAGCTCTACAGCAGGAGATCTTCCACATCTTCCAACCCATGGAAAGAATATCTTCATTGAGCTTCATGCTGGAACAGGTTTTGGGTCTCCTTGTTCAAGTTAAGGAGAATCTTCATTTTCAACATCCAAGGATATCTGATGTAATCGTGTTCCTCTAACTTTGTGGATTCAGTTTGGAGAAGAACCACTTATGTATGAAAAAAAGACAGGTGTCCCGATACTTTTGGTATAATAGTTTGAACTGGGATCCAACACGGTTTTAAAATATGAATATATTAATTAATAAATATACTTTTATAATTAACAAATTATATATATATATATATATATATATATATATATATATATATTCGAGCGCTCTCCGTGCAGCGTGCAGTCTCAGGTGTAAAAACAAACAGCATGTGGAGTCAGTGATTATGCCTCTAGAGGCCGCTCTCGTAACAGCAGCAGACCGGAAAAACTATCAGTATAGATTTTTGCTGACAGCTCCAGCAATCAACTATGAATTGATTCGATATTTGAATCAATAATTGATTCCCGAATAATCAGCCGACCTCTGGTTATAAGTATATCGGTTCTTACGAAAGAGGGGGTTCCTGGTCAGATGTTTGGATGGTTCAGGTTTCCTTCCTTCTATTAAAAGTATGAGGAAGTCCCGCCATGAGGAAGCCCTTCAAAGCTCACGTACGTGCGACTCCGAAAAATCGTCTGCACATTCCGATCATTTATAATCCCACATAAAGACGGTCACACTTCTACATCACATTGGGTTCGGTGACTGCCGGCGCCGAGCTCAGCAACACGAGTAACAACCTGCCATTCATCAGCCTCCCTTTCAATGAAAACTTGCTTTTAACGTCGTTAATGAATCGCGAGTTGAAAGGAAACGTTGCTTAATGCGAGGTCGAGCGCGCTGTTTTCCCAGCGAGGGGTCATCTCGCGCCGCTAATGTGGAAAAACGCCAGTGACAACATTAACAAACGCCACTGTGACCTACTGCTGAGGAGCTTAACGTCTGGAGAAAGATCAGTGGGCTCAAAAAAGAGGGAGGGTGCCGACGACTTTTCAAGGACGGCTTTTTATTTTTGTTTGACGAGGATAAAAAAAGAATGATTATACGATTGTTTTTTCTTTTTCCCCCCCCGAAGAATAAAAACCAGTAAACGTTTGGTTTTCAGATGGACTGAAAAACCGATAACGCACAAAGGACCATCTACAGCACATTGGATAGGAAACGTTACATCAGATTGAGAGGTGCTCGTAGTTTATGAGACGCCTAGAATTTTTATTAGATAGGATCAAAGTTGGAGTTACACCGCAGCATGGAATTACATTAGCGATATTTTTATGCTAGCAGGAAAAACTAGCAGGAAAGCAGAAGACAGAAATGTTGCTAAATTCCATTATAAAAGCTTTCAATCAAGTGTTAACCTTCAGTCCAAGGTATAAAAACATTTTATTAAGCGTTCTGAACCGAATCACCCCATCAGTCCGCAGTATAGACAGTTGTGTAATCATCTTGCAAAATTGAGAAACTCGTCCACTTTTCGCTCGTATCAACCAGTTACAATTCAAGTTCCTGGAATTCTATCACTCTTTCTTATTTCTTCAGTGGCCCCAATGGCGTGATGGTCCTCCTCAGGTGACAGAGTTCCTTCATTATACCAATGGGTCACCTCAAACTCGGGGGGTTCTCCACACACTCGTCTTTGATGACTTCAGACAAAAATACCTCCGAAAGAAAGAGAGGGGATCGATTAAGTGCATTAATTGATCAATGCTGGAGACCAGCCGTCCCCGAGTCAATCGGATCTGATTAGTTACGAGTGTGAACTATTGATCAGATCCTGGTTTACTTTTCTGCACTTCTTTGTGGAGATGCTGTCAGTCATCCAAAAGGTGAACGTTCATCTGTTTCATTCAGAGGAACCTCCTAAACTAAACCAGGAACCTTCTACATTTATTATTTACACACAGATATGGGCTTAAGGGCCTTGCTCAGGGGCCCAGGTGTAGCAGTTCGGTGTGGCCGGGACTCTTTTGACCTTCAGTCATAGATCCAAAGTCTAATGCATTAAACACTAAGCTCCAAATTGGACCAAAACTTTGATTTTGGTCTCAAGCTTAAACTAAAACCTTGGTGTTGGTTTTATGTTGGTATCAAAGGTTCTGGTACCAACTGAAGACCAACACCAAAGTTTTGGTACTGGCTTTAGACCAACAGAGGACTTATTATTGTTAGAAATGGTGCTACTAGATCAGGACCAACATCAAAGTTTGATTACTGGTTTAAAACCAATGCCACGGTTTGGAATCTGCTCAAGATTTTGGTACATACTGAAGATAAATCTGATGCGTTTATTACTGGGTTGAGACCAACACCAAGGTTTTGTTTTAAATATTGATGTGGATAAAAAAATAAAAAATAAGTGCAGATTTGGTTCCTCTCCCGTCTGAGGCCATCGCTGTGCACACGTTCTTCTTGTGACAGCAGAGGAACCTTGTGTGGCCTTCTGCTTGTGTAGATCTTACAACTCAACGTTGTGAAAATTAATCAAACATTCTGCAGGAACATCAGGTCGCAACCTGCGTGATGTTTTTAGATCGTCTCACAATTCTGAGGTTTGAAAAGTCTAGCAAGAACGCTCAAATTTCTTTTTTCACATCCACACGTCCTGCTGGAGGAGCTGTTACTTTCCATCGGTGGTTTGATCAGAAGATCATCCTTCAGACACACTACACTGTACTGATAGTGTGTGTATGTGTGTGTGCACATGTGTGTACTGAAGCCAGGTACACTGAGCACGGCCGTTATGAACCTGAGATGCTAATAGAACAATAATGAAGACGAGGAGAAACTCCTGATAACCACACACACACCCACACACACCCACACACACACCCACACACACACACACACACACACACACACACACACACACACAAACAGCTAAACCCTCCAAATGGGACCGCTTTGAATCGCACTGCAAATCCATCTTCCACTTCCCCCTCGTTGCCATGGACACAGACCATTTCCCAGGGTGCACTTTGTTTTTTTCCTTTTTTCTTTTCCCCCCATTCTCCTCCCTTATTCCCTCTGTACCCTCCCTCTCTCCTATCCCTCTCTCCCCCTCTCTCTCTCTCTGTGCCCTGGCTTGGCTAACATGATGGCTAGAGACTAAAGAGCCCAGGGGGAATTGAACACAAAGGCAAGACAACATGAAGTAGAAAGAGAGAGAGAAATACAGGTCAAAGCCCCCTCCCTGCCACTCACACTCTCTCTCTCTCTCTCTCTCTCTCTCTCCCCCCATCTCTTTCCATCTTTCTATCTCTCATACACAATTGAAAACGCCATCTCTCATGGCAACAGTGTGTGGTGATGTCCCCAGGGGTGCAGCAAACAGGCTTCACAACACACACACACACACACACACACACCCCCCAACAAGTGCCAGGGAAGCAGCCTGGCATTATTTAAGTACTGTAATCTTCAACGTATCTTTCGAGATTTTTCAGCAAATCAGTACCGAATCGTCACTGAATCTGTAATGAATCAGTACCGAATCATCACTGAATCTGTAATAAATCTGTACCGAATCATCACTGAATCTGTAATGAATCAGTACCGAATCATCACTGAATCTGTAATAAATCTGTACCGAATCATCACTGAATCTGTAATGAATCAGTACCGAATCATCACTGAATCTGTAATGAATCAGTACCGAATCATCACTGAATCTGTAATGAATCAGTACCGAATCATCACTGAATCTGTAATAAATCTGTACCGAATCGTCACTGAATCTGTAATAAATCTGTACCGAATCGTCACTGAATCTGTAATGAATCAGTACCGAATCATCACTGAATCTGTAATAATCATACCGAATCACATAATCTGTAATGAATCATCGTCACTGAATCTGTAATGAATCAGTACCGAATCGTCACTGAATCTGTAATAATCGTACGATCATCACTGAATCTGTAATAAATCGTACCGAATCATCACTGAATCTGTAATAAATCAGTACCGAATCATCACTGAATCTGTAATAATCGTACGATCATCACTGAATCTGTAATGATCAGTACCGAATCGTCACTGAATCTGTAATAAATCTGTACCGAATCGTCACTGAATCTGTAATAAATCTGTACCGAATCGTCACTGAATCTGTAATTAATCAGTACCGAATCGTCACTGAATCTGTAATAAATCTGTACGGAATCGTCACTGAATCTGTAATTAATCAGTACCGAATCATCACTGAATCTGTAATAAATCTGTACGGAATCATCACTGAATCTGTACAGAATCGTCACTGAATCTGTAATTAATCAGTACCGAATCGTCACTGAATCTGTAATAAATCTGTACGGAATCATCACTGAATCTGTACAGAATCGTCACTGAATCTGTAATTAATCAGTACCGAATCGTCACTGAATCTGTAATAAATCTGTACCGAAGCACTGAATCGTCACTGAATCTGTAATGAATCAGTACCAAATCGTCAATGGTTGAATCTGGGTTACTGATAGGAAGGTTGGAGGTTAAAGCTCCAGTATCACCAATCTGCCACTCGTGGGGCCCCTGAGCAAGGCCCTTAACCCCCTGTGCTGAAGGGGTGTTATATCATGGCTGACCCTGTGCTCTGACCCCAGCTTTCTAACATCATTGGGATGTGGTTAAGGCATTAGACTTTGGATTCGAAGTGATTTAAAGTGAGTTAAAATCCCAGCCACATCAAGCTGCCACTAAGGGGCCCCTGAGCAAGGCCCTTAACCCCATAACTGCTCAGTTGTATGAATAAAATGTAAATGTTACGACTCCAGAAGCTGCTCCTTGGAGCGCAGGTTCACACCAGAAAGAAAGAATCATAAGATGTGCTGAAATGATGACTTCTAAAAGGGTTGACAAGGACCAGAGGAGAACATGAGGGTTAAATGCTTTCTCCATCTGGATAAATCTGTCCATCCATCTCCCTCGCTCCCTCCATCCCTCCCTCCTCCTGCGTTCAGTCTGCTCTCAGCTTGTGACCCCGCTGTTGCACAGATGAATGAACAAATGTGGCGTCACACTTCCCCATTTTACTGACTCGTTCCTTTTTTCCGCCCCATTCACACGTCTGTCATCGGACTGAAAGGGAAGCAGGACTCGAAGCTGAGAACCACAACGAGCATGTTACACACTTCTCCTCCTCTTCCTCCTCCCCTCCCACATTCTCCTTTTCCTCCTCATCCCATTCCTCCTCATTCTGCTCTTCTTCCTCCCATCCATATTTTGCGTCCCAGAAACAAGGATGAGCGAGGACAGATTTTTCTTTTTATCGGTTCGAGTGTCTTTTCTCGCTCGCGTTTTGCTTCACGTGCTAAATGTGGCATGTGCCGGCTGTCACGAGGTCACGTAAAGTCTGGGGATACGCCATTAATATGCAAACAAATGTCACTTTTTTTTTTCAGTCGGGCGCGGCGCAGGCTCACGCTAATTATTCCATCAGTCCCAGATTTGCATCTTAATTAAAGATCTTTATCATGAGGAAGAAGGTATGGAGCGAGAAAGGGAGGGGGGGTAAGGAGGAGGGGGGTGGTGGGTAACAGGGCGGAGAGAAAAGTTTGCACGACTCGAACAGTGGATGCTCCTGTGATGTTTCATCTACGTCTAGATAACTTCGTTTTGTTAAGAGAAAGAGACGGGACTGCTGACTGTACGGTTTTGCTCGGTGGCTCAGATACTTTTCTCATATTTCACACATAGAAGAAAAGGAAAAAAAAGAAATCAATGTTTTGCAGTTCTTAGGAAATGCATCCAAGGCCACCGTATCCATCTGTGCTCAAAGACCTCGACTGGTCCGGGAGTGCAAACACACACACACACACACACACACACACACACACACACACACACACACACACACACACACACACCCCACATGTAAAAACCCTTTTTTTTTTTTTTTTTTTTAGCTCACATGCTCAAATGTTCCGCCTCCCACAGACACATCACTAACACATCCCAGACGTCTCCTCTGATCTCATGTACCTCCTCATCAGAACTCATGATTTTATTAATATAATACATATCAGGTCAGGGGTCAAGGTCGAGGTCAGATCGATCTATCTATCTATCTATCTATCCATCCATCCATCCATCCAAGCCCCCTGCCCGTCCGTCCCTCCATCCATCCACCCGTCCATCAATCCGTCTATCCATCAATCCGTCTATCCATCAATCCGTCTATCCATCAATCCGTCTGTCTATCAATCCGTCTGTCTATCAATCCGTCTGTCTATCAATCCGTCCATTCCATCAGTCCATCCCTCTGTCTATCTATCTATAAAAAGTTTGTAGTCAGAGATTTTTTTGTGTGTTTGGTCCAGATACTGTGCGAGGAACTGGCAACCCATCCTGTGCTCGACGTTCTAAACCGGCTCGTGTTCATCTCTGAGCGTTCCTCTGTGTAAAATTCAGTTCCAGTAACTGCAGGCTGGAAACTTCTCGCCTGCTACAGAGCTCTGCTAGGCGCAGATTTAGGGCCGTCCTGTGGCTCGGTGCCTTCGTATAGATCGAGTCAGACACTTTGGATAAGAACTCGGAATTAAATCGATGGGGATATTTTGGATTACGTTTCATTTTCGGGCTCTTGGTGTTGCTGTAGGGATGTTGTGTCATGGTCCTCGTGTGAGTTACATAATCAGCACGCTAACCTTTAAAACGCTGCTTTAGTTAGATTTGAGTTTACGGGTTTTTAAAAGGCATTTCTATGAGCATGTTTCACTAGCGTTAGCATTAGCATATATACAACTCTAGCTCAATCCTTTTCTTTTTACATTTATGGCATTTGGCAAAAGTTTTTATCCACTTACATTTATCTCATTCATACAACTGAGCAGCTTTGGGGTTAGGGGCCTTGCTCAGGGGCCCAGAAGTGCTCAGTGGCAGCCTGGTGTGGCGTCCAAAGTCCAATGCCTTAACCACTAGGCTAAACCTTTAGAAAAGCTAAACCTGACTTTTCTAGCCACATGTAATTCCTCCCACAACTCTTACCACAACGTTGGAGATGCATGTTTTTGGAGGCTGCGGCATGAAACGTTCCCTTCACTTGAACTAGGAGACCCAAACTTGTTCTAGCATGACAACGTACATAAAGCCAGCTCCGTGAAGATCTGATTTACACGGGTTGGATGATGTGGAAGATCTCCTGCTATAAGGTTATGACATCTTTACCGCCCCTACATCAGTACCTGACTTTTCTTACACCCTGGTGTCTGAATGAAATCTCTGAAAAATCTTCTGGAACATCTTCCCAGAAGAGTGGCGGTTTATTATTACAGCAAAGCACATTCGCTAGGTCGTTTCTTTTAGCTTGCTAATAATATTCGTGAGATCTTTTTTGAATACAAAGACTAGGAGATCTCCAAAAGTTATTACAATAGCTATGTTTAGCTACATATTATAGCACCACCTGGTGGGCAGAATGCACTATACACCAGTCAGTCATAACATTATGAGCGGTGAAGTGAAGAACACTGATGTTCTCTTCATCATGGCACCTGTTAGTGAGTGGATTTATTTATTAGGCAGCAGGTGAATATTTTGTGGCGTCTAGACGTCTGGGTCGGAGCATCTCCAAAACGGCAGCTCTTGTGGGATGTTCTTGGTCTGCAGTGGTCAGAATCTATCAAAAGTGCTTCAAGGATGGAACAGTGGTGAACCGGCGATTCATTGATGCACTTGAGGAGCGAAGGCTGGTCCGTGTGGTTCCGATCCAACAAACGAGCTTCTGTAGCTCAAACTGCTGAAGAAGTTCATGCTGTTAATGATCGATGGGTCACAACTGCTTTAGCAGCAAAAGGGGGACCAGGATTTTGCAAAATTTCGACACAAATCTGCAGTGAGAATACGACCGAACCCAGATACGTGCCGATGTTAAAATATTGCCAAACCTGTACTTCGGAACTCGACAAAATGCAAAACCTCAACCGTACGCCGGCATTCGTGCGCATATGAATGGAGGAATGAAAAATGCAGCGTGACCCTCCTTGATGTCTGGGTGTGAACTCACGCATGGGTGGAAAAGAAAAAGAAAAATAAGTCTAGCAGAAAAAAAAAAAAAAAGAGGTGACCAAGAAAACGGTTGAAAGTATACCGTGTAAGGCAATCACGGCTTTAATTTTAGCATGAAATCGCTGTAGCGCTGCGTATCTGGTATGAAGTACAAGCAGAAAAATAAATAAATAATTCCACTGTTAGAGTGTATATAGAGGAACTCACTTGTTATGAAGGACACACCAGCCACAGTGAGGATCTCCGGAGCCTAGGCAGCTCTTACAGCTCCTGTACTGAGAACAGCTTTCCACTGGGAGACGAGTCACCTGCAATACACACACACACACACACACAAAGGGTTAAGGGCCTTACTCAAAGGCCCCGAGAGTGAAAACTTGGCGATACTGGGGCATGAACCCCCAATCATCCATACAATCAGTAACCAAGAGCCTTAACCACTGAGCTGCCACTTTTCCCCCAGGGGTAAAGATTATCTGTCAATATTTACACCCTGCACAAAGTCAAATGAGGTACGAGTCCATGCATAATCATTAAAATAAAAGACATTTACATTGCAGGTAACCTTCAAACAGCTAAGCAGGTGAGGGGTTAAAAGCCTTCCTCAAGGGGAGCAGCGTGGAGGTTTTGAACTGGAGGGAATTGAACTCATAAGCTTTTTCTGTTTGTTCCTTATAATGTAGTTAAACCCTAATGACTAAACCAATGGTGACTGATTTGAAGGAAAAACTCCTGGGGATATCAGGAGAAGGAACCTTAAGGAACCAAACAAAAAAAGCGAATCCGCATCCTGAACACCGAATTTCCATCATTGGAAATACAGACTGCTAAAATCGGTTCCGGTCCAAATCCAGTCTCAACGTTCTTGAGTTGCGCAGGAACTTCATGGATCTTCAGGCTGGTTCATGTAGAATCATTCTCACATAGAGTGATCTCCAATTAAACAGAACTCCATCCACAGGGTAGCAACTTAAGCTTCTACTTGCCACCACAAAGCATATTGTTGATTTATCTTAAACACAATGACGATCTTTAGTGTATCGCCTCTGAAGTAGAAACGGACTGAATGTATTTTTCCAGCGGCCACGACACCACAAAACGCGACGCCCACACCTTCTCACGATGAATAATTAATAACCCGAACGCCAGCAAAAGGCTCTTCTTGCCTCCGTGTTTCCTGAAATCACAGAGTAAACCTGAGATCTGGGTGACTACAGAGAGTCGGACTGTGTGTTAGATCGGATTTCCAGCTGGGAATTAAGATTTGCTGAAACAGCACCGCTTCTCGATGGGCTGCTGAGAATGAAGTAAACATTACACGACGAGTTCATGTGTATCCGAGTCGCTGTGGTGTCCGGTGGCCAGTTTTGCTTTAAATACCTCTCGCTATTGTCCTCTGGGGTTCGCCAACAAGTGGCTTAAACCTGTTGCACAAATCTTTCTGGAAGTCGCATTCCAGCTGTGAGAGAATCGGGGTCACCGGTTCTAAACTCCCAATTCCCCTGCAACACATTTATCCAGAGCGACTTACAATTATCTTATTTATACCACTGAGAAGTTGAGGGTTAAGGGCCTTGCTCAAAGGCCCAGCAGGTGCAGCTTACTTATTGGTGCTGGGAATTAAACTCACAGCCTTTTGACCCAAAGTGATAAGAAGTGCTCAAGCCTCTGGGTCACTGATCAAAAGGTCGGAAATTCAAGTCCCAGTTTCACCAAGCTACCAGCCTTGGGGCCCTTGAGCAAGGCTCTTATCCCTCTGTGCTCCAGGGTTACTGTATCATGGCAGACCCTGGAACCTTTAAAAGCTCAACACAACAATTCTCTTTTCTACAACTATATATGAGGTGATATCATGGTCCCCTGGTGGTCTAGTGGTTAAGATTCAGCGCTCTCACAGCTGTGACCCGGGTTCGATCCCCGGTCAGGGAACCATCCCCAGCCACTCTCAGTGCCGGTCCCAAGCCCGGATAAATTGGGGAGGGTTGCGTTAGGAAGGGCATCCAGCGTAAAAACATGTGCCAAAATCGAACGTGCGGAGGATCCGCTGTGGCGCCCCCTAAAGGGAGAAGCCAAAAGAAAGTTTATATGAGGTGATATCCGAAAGTTTCACAGCCACAGAGACGTAACCCGGACCAGGAAGACCTTCATGAAAAAGAAAAAGAAAAGAAAAGAAGACTTCCGAGACACATTCCAGAAGAACGTGCGAGGGTACTGTTTTTGAAACGTAGATAAATAAAGTACTTTCTTGTAAACAGAGCGAGTCTCCAAACCTTTTTTGACACCACCTGGTAATATTTTCTCCCAAAACGGCGTCTACGCTCAAAGCACTAGCCGAGAACAAAACACACCCGTAGCTAGCTTGTACCAGAGTCTGATGGTCACATTTCAAACGCCTCTCTCTCTCTTGGCCTTTGTTTGAAAATGTCCAGCAAACCAAGAAGGACATGTTCTTGGGAAGAAATTTTGGCTTTAGTCACAAAAGCCCTGTTGGTTTGACTCGTATTCCAGCTGTTTGATGTTTTTGACTGTCACTGTGGGTTGCCAGTTTTAAACTCTTTCCTGCGATGCACGGGTTTAACAGTGCTTTTACGCCATACACCTGCACAGCTTTGGTGTTGGGCCCTAATCCATTGGAACGACGACACTTTCCACCTCCCACCTCTGTAACTTTGACATTTAACATCACAATGCGCTGCAGTTACTCTCACGATGGGTAATGTTCACCGCAACTCGGTGTGTTTACTCTGGATTACGTCCGGCATGAGCGTTATTTTCGATTGCACATCAATGGAATTGTGCTCTCTGGTATTGACTCAAACTCCAAGACGAATTCCTACGAATCGTGACCTTTCGCTGAACCGTCAAAGTGCCATGATTTTGATCCATCTGAAATCAGTAGTACGATCATCAGATCAATTGATCCTCATCGGTGTCGGTTTCCATTTAACTAATTGAATTCACTTTTAAGCCGGGAAGAAGCAACTTCACAACCTCACAAGTTTCCATCTCAAGAGAGCTGCAGTAAAACATCACGAGCGTAAAAAGGAGATTTGCTGCTGATCAACTTAAAGTCACTTGTCTTAGAACGAATCGGCTTTAATACGCCTCGTTTGTAACAACCAATCAGAGGTTTGTACCACGTTTCTCTGCGTAGCTCAGGTCGCTTTTGCGCGCATGAGACGGTAAGCAAAGCTTTCGAGACTTACAGCAAAAAAAAAAAAAAAAGCTCAATAATCACACTTAGGACTTGTTCCTTTGTATTATTTATTCCAATGTCAAATTTTTCTAAAGACTAGATATGTTTTCTTATTTCAAGAAATCGTACCAGGTGGGATCATCTTACTGCACTTGACTTGTTTCCAGTCAGAATCTTCTTAAATAATGCATTTAATTCATATATTTATTTGTTTTTTTTTTTTTTTTTGCTCACTTACACCAAATGAGCTAAAAGGCTTGAATTTAGACTGTGCTACATTTTCTTCTCAAAATGGTGACATTCGTGGTTTTTTGGGGGATAAGCAACGTTTCATCAGGCACCAATAAACCAGGATAAACACTTCAATCAAAAAAAGCATTAAAAAAAACGTCTTCAAAGCAAGAATTTATAAAAAATATGCCTTGTGGTTACTGGTGCAGCGTTTTACTGAATACCAAACGATCGACTCACACAATGGTTTGAGGTTTAAACTGGTGGAAACATGAACCATTCCTGAATGAAAGAAGACCAGGTTGAGAAGATTCAAAGTTTAGCTCAGCGTTCAGCACAAAAAATCGTCAATTCTCCAGACCCTGGGATCAGGAGGTTAGTTGCCAGAAGAGCGAACAGATCCTGGAGTAGAAGAGCTGAAAGTTTCATACTTCATAAGTTTGGATTTAAAAATGCATGAGCAGGCAGCCAAGCTACGAACCGTAGCTTATATAAGGCGAGAGTGGGAGGACTGGGATGGGAATTACATGAATAATGTTATTGTGTGTGTGTGTGTGTGTGTGTGTGTGTGTGCGCGTGGGTATGTTAGTATTTGTTTGAACATGGCTGCGTTATCAGCAGTGGTATGTGCAGTCAATAGAGTGGGCAAACAAGCGTCAGATCTTAACTGATCCAACCTCATTTGTCGACGTGCGGCAACGTGAAATCAATGGTGAACGGATAATTACCGGCCGCCGGCTGCGAAAGGTCACCGGCGCGCTTCGTTTTTTTAAAGCGTCTCGCACGCGCCGGTGAATCGGATGACGACGGATTACAAATTTTAGGTTTACATGGGTGATCACGGTTCCTTAATGAAAGGATTGAAACATCAGCATGGATGGGGGGAGCCAATAATCACGGGCCAATCATTGGAGGAATTTTTGAGTTCGGAAGCAAATTTTCGAAATACAGGTGGAGATGAAAATACCGTAAGGCAAGACATGGCCAAGCCTACCCAGGAGTCTTAAAGAAAGATCAGTATGAGGTAGTGTACTGTCATTTTTACAACAATTTACAGTACAAAATTTAGCCAAACAGAGCCATTTACAGTAGCGTAATGTATAAACAATTTACAGTACCCTAAAATATAAACAATTTACAGTAGCGTAATGTATAAACAATTTACAGTACCGTAATGTAGAAACGAGACAACTGAACTCTTCTCACAATGTGCGAGATGCGTACATCAGTGCCACAGCGTATTATTTTGGAAAATAAAAAGCCACGCAAAAATGTCAACATTAAAAAAAAAACCTTTTTGTATCGCTATCGTCATCGTAAGATCGAAAATGGTAAGTGGAACCATCGTAACTCAGGGACTACCTGTATGTAGGAGGTATGCATAATGTGCAATTGGTACAATATTGTAATTTTGATTATTAGATTTTTTTCTTTTAATCAAATTTATAGTCGGAATTTTCTCGCCCTCAACTATTTGATCAAATGAAACTTATAAAATTCACTTTGAAACCCAAATTCATTGCCTTGCCTGCTGCTCGGGACGTAAAATATTTGTTGTGGTATGGCTATTGTCATTGTAAGATCGAAAAATCGTAACCCAGGGGACGACCTGTACTTAGATTATGACTGGTTGATCATTTGATGTAACATCACAGCCCCAGTTGTTCCCTTGGAGACAGTGGAGTTTCAGTGCAATTTTTTGGGTTTGGTAGCTTTGATGGTACTGGGATTTGAACTTACAACCTTACGCAATACAACCATTAACCACTTCCCAAAATGGCGCAAGGAATTCACGGGAAAACATGAACCCGTCTTTTTTTTGTAGTCTGGTTACAATTCGAACACACTGCTAGATTACCTCCGTGATACACACTCAGGGAGGTCTGCAGTCAGGAAAATCTGGAATGTCTTCAGCAAACCTCTATGAAGTATGGGATCTGGGTGTTGCCATCTTTGGTTCACCTTTGAGAAGATGAATATGACCCCAATGAGTCATGAATTCCACATGAGACGCAAGCGTATTGAGTTGCGGCGTATCCAAACGCTATGCTGGGAATACTGGGCGTGTGCTGGACTACACCCTGGATGGGATGCCAGTCCATCACCAGGACACAACGTTCCCTTTAAAGGGAGGGTGAACGTATCCGATCTACCGAGCGACATTTAAAAAAAAATTTTTTTTTGAGAGTCAGAGAACCTGAAGGAAATCCGGGGAACGTTAGAACAACACGATAGCCATTACCAGACATAGGAGTTGCAGCAAACACAGAAAGACAAAAGAGGAAACATTTGCATATTTGATTTGCATATTCAAATCACATGCTCTAACAAATGCATGCATTTATTTATTTACAGAAGAGATAAATCCCCAGTCCAGCCGCAGTCGTGATAAATAAGGCCGTGGACGTATTGTGTACAGTATCAGGGTTAGACTTGGCGGCGAAACACAAATGTGTCTGGGTTTCTCCGACGTTGTACGAGAGCCCCAGACTCGCCTTTGATCGGAGCCGAGATTAGACGCCGCAGTGAGAAAAACCAGAGCATGGAATAAACAATCCCACCCAAAAGGGACAGGGCCGTGGCTTTCAAGTGCCGAGGAGCAGCTGATAGCTCTACAGCTGTGTGTCTAAGAATGTGAAGAGGAAAAAGTGTGTGTGTGTGTGTGTGTGTGTGTGTGTGTGTGTGTGTGTGTGACTGAGGGTGGGCGAGGTGTAGCAAGATTGAGGCTTTATGCTAATTTATTCTGCCATGCAGCCAAGCATAAATACACCGTTTTATAATCTGTTGCCTCCAGTCCAGGTTTTTTTTTCCTTCTCTTTTCCTACACACCCCCACATGCACAAATAAACACACCAGAACATCCCAGCGCTCTACTCGATCTGCGAGTTTGATGCATCACTGAAAGGTTAAGCAGGAGGGTTCGGTATCCACTCCGAGTGACGAGCTCATCCTTTTATTCTCGGCTTCCGTTCAGCAAGACGGCGGAATTGGAAACGTACTTGCCGTTCGCCGAGCGTAACAAACGCATCAAGAGCGCTCGGTGAGCGAACGTGACCCTTCACCCGCCCGCGCACCTGCTGCTAATGAAATATTCAAATTTGTCACTCGGTGTGGCACATCAATTATTGACTCGCTGTCATTCACTTCATCTTTAATATTTCATGTTTTATATCTCGCAGCCGGCCGTCGCCTTCCTGCTGAACGAGGACGGAAGTAAATACGGAATAACGGCACGCTCGGCTGATCGCACTGACCTCCTCACTCCTCCCACCTCAACGCCATTGGACTACAGTTATATGAATATGTACATACGCATGACGTGGAAGGAGCGGTTTCGGAGATACACATTGTAAATCATGGTATAAAGTCAACGCCTCCTTCCATGAACCTGAGAGGATAGAGGCCACGCCTTCTTCAGGGACACAGATATGGAAAGAGGCCACACCACCGTACCCAAACCAGATAGCATAGAGGCCACACCTCCTCCAGGGTTATGGAAAGTGGTCACACCTTATGTGAACCTGAGAATATACAGGACATACCTCACACACGCCATGCCGTTTTTGCTCAAACATCAGCACAAATGCCACGCCTCCTTCACAGAACCTGAAACCAGAGGCCACGCCTCCTCCATTGAACATGAGAGCACCGAGGTCACGCCTACTTCACAGTACCTCTGAGCACCAAGGCCACGCCTCCTTTGCCACATATTACAGCACAGAGGCCACACCTCCTTAAATTGAATGCAAGAGCACATAATCCAAGCCTCCTTTCACCAAACATAAGACCTCAGTGGCCACGCCTCCTTCACAGAACTTGAGAACACAGAGGTCACGCCTACTTTGCTGAATATGAGAGCAAAAAACTACGCTGAACGTGAAAGGCCATGCCTCCTTTGACCAAACATGAGACCACAGTAGCCACACCTCCTTCATTGAACCTGAAAGCACCAAGGCCACGCCTTTTTTCTTTACTTCATGTCTCACCTTGATGCCCTCAATGACGAGGTCAGGAACACAGGCCACGCCTCCTTTACCGGTGCTAATGATAACTAACGGTGACTAAACACGTCCGAAAATAAAGTTTACTCAAGTCTATCTAATGGATTAAGGAACGTGTTTTACGAGTCACACACACTGCCAGTTGTTCCATAATTACAGTTTAGGTGGGTGTAAAACCGGCGTTCGTCTCGTTTACCGGCAGCCTTTGGCAGCGGGCAGATTGCGAGCACTGAACGGAAACCAACTGAAACGTTATCAGCCATTGTGTGTTCTTCACTCGAAACACCATCAGATCCTTAACCACAGCAGAGTGGTTTAAACTCCCCCCTCCCCCCACAAACAAAGCCTTATTACAACTAACGTCTTTAGGTTCGTGAGACATCGACGGACACTTATGATCCGAACGTAAAGCTTTTAATCAGCGCTGAACACACGCGATCGATCGTCGCTTTAATGCACAGAGCATCGAGCACCTCAATCCTTCACACAAACATCAATAGCTGGAGCTGACTGGAGGAGCTTTTTTTCACCAGCAACTCCAACGATGGTGAAAGACCAGACCGATTTTCACTTCTTTTTTTTTCTCTAAAGGACGCTCTGGTACGACGGTGTGGCGAAAATACAGCTTCAACGTTTAACCACAGAGCTGCTGATGAAGTCCCGACTTCTGATTGGTCAGATGCTGTTAAATAAGATGTTTTACAGCAGCTGATTCGCTCATTGTCTTTTCTGTACTAAACATCTTACACAAGAATGTCACAAGATCTAAACCTAAATATTTAAAGAGGACTTTGAAGAAAGGATGGAAGGAGTCTCCAGTGTCAGCGCTTCAGAATCTTCACAAATGGATAAAAATGATTTATTCGGCTAAAGTATTGGGACACACCGGGTTTTTCCAGCCATATGCGGTTCTTCACCAATCAACCAACCAAAAGTTGGAGTCACACCATTATATATATAGGACAAGGTAGAAACCAACTGGTAGCAGATCCTGAAGATTTTCAGAAGGATTTGGCGAGTTTTAGCTACAAACATAACACAAAAGTACTTTTTACAGCCACATGTGGTTGCAAACCGTCATCCAAAAGCTGAAGGCGCACCGTGGTATTGGGACGTTGTTGCATGAAATTAAACCTTTGAACCAGAAGACGCAAACCTGCTCGAGGACGACAATGCTCCTGTGCACAAAGCTCCAGCTCCATGAAGATCTGCTTTATATAAGTTGGAAGATTGTGGAAGATCTACTTTAGAGCTTTTGAACACCTTTGGGATGGATTTTTCCTCCTCACCTCACCTACATCAGTACCTGACCTTAATAACACACATCCTTGTGGCTGGAAGTCACAAACCTCCACAGAATCTGGTGGAACATCTTCCCAGAGAAGTAGAGGTTATTATAAATGGAAATGGGGACAAAATGTGAAGGTTAAAAAAAAAATTTTAAAAAACCACAGCTTTGTGTTCCTGATCAGAAGGTCAGGGGTTCAAGGCTTAGCACTGCCAAGCTGCCATTTCTGGGCCCTTCAGCAAGGCCCTTAACCCTCAACTGCTCATTTGTATACGAAAAATGAGATAAATGTAAGTCACTGTAAATGAGGGCATCTGCCAAATGCCATAAATGTAAATTATGAAAATAGTAACATGCTGCATCACTCCATGCAGATGTTGTTTCTGTACATATCTCGTCTCCAGCTGTCGCGCTTGTGCTCACGGCGAGTCAATGCGTTGACATCTTCGTTATAAATCCTCACTAATGATCACTGCTCCTTCATGGCCTGTGCATGCATTATACACCGAAAGAGGAAAAATTGGGTTTTAGCGCTTTGATTTCCTCAAGCTCACAATAATCTCGAAATATTAGCCCGTTTCAGGGCTTCCACGCCAAGAAGAATTTCAACGTCCTCCAAGTTTCGCTCGGGTCCCCCTCCGACGATCGGCGGTCGCGTGCCGTTCTCATACCACGTCTTTCAGAACCATGTACGATGCGCCAGATGTGCGAACGAGCAACAGAGCATCGAGAGAAAAAAATGGGGTTTTGAACACAAACCCTGAAGAAAAGACGGCGGAATCGTTCTCTCCGCAGCTGTACTCGGGTGAAGTGTCTTTTCTCGTCTCGCGAGAAGAGGAAGACGAGTCTTGTTTGGACCACCAGCTGGGGCTCCCATTCACACTCATTCAAACACACGCGACGCTTCGGATCTGTAGCGCAGATGTTAAAACAACGTAGCCCAGATTCCGCTTTCGAAAAAATAAATAAAAAGCTTGACTTGGATGAAGGGGGTGAATGGGGTGGATGGGGGGGGTGAATGGGGGGCGTGGATGGGGTGAAGGGGGTAGTTGGAGCTGGGATGCATGACAAATGCGTCTTTATTCTTTGCGTCTTCATGGAGCAGAACAAATGTTTTCCTGCTCACGAATAAATTATTAGCGAACCACAAAACCGTAAATCATGCGGGAAAATTGATTATATTCATACAATTCAAACCAGAAAATAAAAGCCTTCGTCACGTCTGATCTTATCCAGACTAGATCAGGGTTTAAGATGTTGGATTTCTGATCAGAAGGTTGTGAGTTCAGATCCCACCATGACGAGGCAAGGCCCTTAACCCTCAACGGCTCAGGTGTATGAATGTCATTTACATGCAAATATATCATCTACACACCTGGGCAGGTGAGGGTTAAGAGCCTTGCTCAAGGGCCCAGCAGTGGCAGCTTGCTGGTGCTGGGATTTGAACTCATGACCTTCTGATCAAGGCTAACGTTAACCAGTGATCTACAATTCGGCCCCAGTGATGCTTTTTTTCTTGGTTAGGAGTCTTCGGTGTCAGCACATTGTGATCAATTCAGGCCGAAGAGAATGGAAACAGTGACCTGTGATTGTGTACAACTGTTAAAACTGAAGAGCGGCATCGACAGTTAATCGCTGGAACTATCGGCAAAGAAAAACCACACCGATAGTTTTTCCGTTCCTCCACCGTTACGAGAGCGGCCTCTAGAGGCAAAACACTGACGAAAACTCGCTATCGATAAAATCCAGTCGACCTCTAGTTCAAAACTAAGCAATAAGACAAACTGATGCTCCACGTTATTATAAATAGATAAAATAAATTAAATAAATTAAAAACAGATTGCTGTTGTGAAACCGAATAACCCGGGACTGTTCAAATGATCTGACTCTCAGCTACAAACCTCACACATGTGGAGCTGTACCTGAGGTGGGTCTCAGTCTCCTAAATGTGTAAACGCTCCTTAATAATTTCCAGAAATTCCCTTAAAAAATAGTTCACCATGGTCCAGATGTGCAGATGTTTACCTGTTTGTCACTCAGCAAGTAGGTGTACTGATAATCCGGACTGAACACCATGTCACGCAGTATCGGGCTTCCCTCCACCACCGTGACCGTCTCGTACAGCAGCACGTTCTGGGTTGACGGAGACGCGCCGTCCACTCGGATCTGAAAGAGACAAAGAGAAAAAACGTACAAATTAGAAGTTATGCTTTAAAAAAAAAAAACAGCATTTAAAATGAGGGTGTAAGAATACATCGATACACGCGAGTATCGCAATATTTTGTTCGGCGATACTGTATCGATTATCAAAAATACAACATATATCGATATTTTAAAACAAAAAAATTCGTGAAAAAAAAAATAATCACGCCAGTAGTTTTCGAGTTTATAAACCGAACTCTAGATAGAGAATTAACACAAATGCAGATCCCTTTGCGTTCTGGTTGAATTATTATTATTATTGTCGTGCTTAGGTTTGCATATGATGGTGTGTTCTTAATGACAGATTTCCTAAAATAAGAAATATCCTAATACATACCGCCTTGCTTACAGCATCGCAACCCTTGTATCGCGATACGTATCGTATCGCCAGTGTTTTACCGATAAACAGAGCTCATTTACACCCGTGACGATGCTTTTTAAGTCTCCAGTGTCAATTCGAGGCAAAGACGGAGCAGAGAGTAAAGCGGTGATTGTGAATGACAAAATGATGTTGCATGTAAACAAAATCGGGTAAAAAGTACGAAATCGTGCTTTTATTAAAAAAAAAATTTTAATAAATAAATAAATAAATACAGATTCAAACAAAAAAATAATTCACACAAGATTCATGGCCGTTGTTTCGCTGTTTCAAGTTTAGATTCCGAACTCCAGATAGAGAATTTTGCTAATGCCGATCGCATTGTGGTATAATGTTTATTAACTATTATTTATTATTCTTTATTTTTATTATTGTTAAGTTTCGCATATGGTGACAGCGTTCCTACAGATTATATCCAATTCCTAAAATAAGAAATATCCCGATATATATATTGCGATGTATCGCGATGTATAGGATCGCAAAATTTCGGATCGCGATACGTATCGGATCGACAGCCCTGAACCGGATTAATGCAGAGGGCGCTAATGTTTTCTCTGGGGGAGGAGTCTCAAGTGTCTAGACAGGGCAGAGAGTAAAGCGCTGATTGTGTAACTAAAATCAGATGAAAAGTATTTATTTTTTATTAGTATAGATTCAGATCACTGTTGTATCCAGGAATAAAACACGGATGCACCAGATTGAGTTGATTTCCCTCTAACAGCACAAGCAGAGTCTCTTATTTCCTAATAACTGCAAATGAAATAAAATTTGGATAAAAATAGCAGCGGGCGATTGTTTTATGTTGACACTGTGATTTACTGCATTTTCACACAGGATCCTGCTGCTCGTGTTTTTGTTTTTTTGACACTTTACTGACAGATGTGGTATTCCGGAGGATTCTAATTGGCCCGCCGTTCTCCGGAGTAGTGTGTGTGTGCTTCTTTGCCGCTGACCCAGAAAAAGAGCTTCAGAAAGAGGAGTTCAGAAAGGCAGAGCTCAGAAAAGACGTACGCCAACAGCACCAACTCGGATTACTGTTTACCGACAAGCGCAAATTCGGGACGCGTTTTTTTTTTCTTTTCCGTCATCGAACAGAAACGGAAAATCAATTAGGTTTTAATGACGGCGTACCCGTACGGGCGCACGAGCAGGCACCTCGGTAAACACACGCCGGCTCTCGAGCCCCTGCTGCTTCATCATTAGTGACATTCGCTCTGTTTCCTTAAAACGATAATTTGCGTAGTGAGCATGCTCAGAACGAACGCAAACCGTCTTTGAAGTATCGTAAAAAAAAAAAAAAAAAAAAAAAAAAAAAAAAGCAGAGCTCACCTTTTTCTGCAGGAAATAAAAAAATAAAATAAAGAGCAGCTAGCAAATGTGTCCTCATCAACAGTGACAGGGAAGTGACAAGAGACGGAAATGAGAGTCTGACTAACGCATATTAATTCCGAAGTGGAAACAAAGACGTAAAAAATCGCAACGAAGAGGAAAGAAGGCAGGGAGCAGCTGTGATCCTGCAGAGTTTGGGCCTTCTAAATATCTGGGTTGGCCGAAGTGAAAAACATCGTTAGCCTGTTAATTAGGGTTGACAAGGTGGCGTCAATTAGTCAAAGGCTGCCATATTGGGTGTCAGAAATCTGTGGCCAAACGGGAGCGCGTGAGTCAGGCAGCAGCGGGACAGAAGGTTCTGGAAGATGACTGACTCGAGCCGCAGTTTGTCAATGCATGCAGCACCAGCTGTAGTGTTGTGCATTGGCAGCCGTCGGTGACGGCTTATCGCTTCGTTTTATCTCCAACGGCTCCCATCTGCATTTTTCAAGTCTGGGAAAGTGAACGCGTCTGTAAACTGATCCTGATGCCACAAAAGGCCGACTTGAGCAACAAACGAGGGGCGGCTAAAAGGGGAGCAGCGTAGCGTAAAAACAGTGACGATATGCCCCGCGATGATGGCGCCTACATCACCTTTAAAAGTGTGAGTCAGTGTGGAAGATCTCTCCAAAAACGCAAGCAGGCTCTCCGGGTCATCCAGCGTGACCTGTACGGCTCTCAGCTCATCAACTCTTCCATTTATGGGGAGGAAAAAAAAAACAAAACAAAACAAAACGGCAAAACGGGCCAGAGCTTGTCTCCAAGTGCACTTAAGCCAGTGTCTTGACACCAAACAACCAGCGCTTAGGGCAAGTCAAAACAGAGAAGCTTCTCACTCCAGAGTGGTCTAGTTAAACAAAATAGCCTGCCATCCTGACACAAGCCAGGCACAGCTGCACTCACGAGAAAAGTGCCAGCCTTCATCCTGCCTTTCTGCTCTAAATAGTTACACAGTACCTGCTGCAGAAATTGGAACTGGTTTTATCAGACCAGGTTTTCTCCATCTGGTGGAAGTGGGAGATTAGTGGATATGATGTTAGACTTTTGATCGGAAGGTCATAGGTTCAAATTCCATCACCCCCAAGCTGCCAGTGTTGTGTAAGTTGCCCTGGGAAAACCCTTGTGCTGGAGAACTTCTACACATGTTCTAACACACCAACAACAATTAATACCGTTTCCTGAGTTAGATTTCAAATATTAGAACATGAAAAATGCAGAAGCCATCTAAAAAGGATTGAGGGTCCAGCAGTGGCATCTTGTTGAACTCATGACCTTCAAACTGAGCCACCAATTTATAACCAATAAAAGTCCTTAGTTTTTTTCGTGTTTTGATTCTTCACACTTTTTCAAATGGCAGCAAAGAATACAAGGCAATTTCAAAAGGTTTTGAGACTAGTTTTGTAACACGCCAAACAGATGGCAGCACAAGTATGCACACAGTCACAGGGAGCACCGACCATCATCAAGTCAAAAGACATCTTCCACTATTCTGACCACGTCTGCAATTTTATCATGGACAGCAAGTTAGAACACCCTGTTCCAGAGCTTCTCCTCACACGCGTGTTTCTCGCCCTCTTCCCGAAAATGAAGATCCAGCCAAAAAGGTTGCCGTTTTGACACCGTAGCGATCGGGCACGAAACACAGAAGGAGCTTGACACGCTTCGAAAAGAAGACTTCCAGGATAAGTTCCAGAAGAACACTGGGGGCTGTATTACTGTGCAAGGGGACTATTTTGAAGTTGATGGTGTGGAAACGTAGATAAATAAAACTTTCTTGTAAACAGAGGGAATCTCGAAAATATTGTTACCTTGAAACACTCGTGCTGTGGTGGAACCCATTAACCCCAGTGTACCCTAACCGTACAGAGTGGGAAAAGTATAATTACTGGGGCCCTAATCACTGTTAGAGAACAAAGAAGTTTAGAAGAAACCAAGAATATAGCAAGAGACTGAAATACAATCTAAGAGACAAGCTTGTAGAACAATAAATAGCGACTTTAACATCTGTCTGGCTTCAGAACATCGTCAAAAATTGCATTGTGTGCAAATAGAGGAATCCAGATTTGTACTATGTGTAAATTGTGTACTAGTTCAAGATCTTGAGTACTTTAGATCAGGTTCTGCTAGACAATAGTGAGACGAACAGCAAATCCCTAAGTTTAAACCCGCATATACACACACATTACTCATTAGTCATTACTTTCTCTCTCTCTCTCTCTCTCTCTCTCTCTCTCTCTCTCTCTCGAACTTTTCTCCCTCAAGTGTTTGAAATGCAAAGATCTTGCTCTGCCTGCTGAGCACTGACCCAACTGCAACATCAAAACAGTGCACATGAGGGTAATTGGAATTTAGATAAATAGTACTTTCGCCCACTTTCGTCTTCACAGCACTCTTAAGGGTGCCAAGGTAACTGCACCGGCCGATCTATCTATTAATTAGCTCAGTGTGGAGACCGAAAAGCTGGATGGATTTGCTCATGGGCCAATTTTGCCCTCATTGATCTAAGGCTTGGGTTTTGTGAGCAAAGAGAAAATGGAACGATGGAGGCCATTTTTTTGTTTGTTTGGAATGCCTGATTCGTATCGATTTTGAAACCCTCGTCGAGGTTTTGAATCAAGAGCCGAATAAAAGGAGCTCCTTAAGTGGCTCTGGAGTTCATTCTTTCCTCTTGTTCACCCTCCACCACCCCATCCCTCTCTCTTTTCTTCTCATCCGGTGTACAGTGGGAAGGCCTTCCTTTATTCTGGGCTGCTCCTCGTGATCAAATTAGGGAGTTTGTATGAACAAAAGCACGGGGCCATGAAAGCCGGAATGATTGTATTCAGTATAAACCGATTTTTGCATTCGAGATCTTCGGTGCTGATTAGTGAAGAAAGGAGAGGACGTTGTGCTCAGGGGCTGCTGCAATGAAATATTAGAAGTCAAGAGCAGGGGCAGTTCATACAAAGTTTCTCCTTTTGAAGAAGATATGCAAGAAACTCTACTGGAACAGTTTATCACCGAGATATCTGGACTGTCCGAGGTTTTAGGACGCTGCGAAAAACATTGGCGTCGAGATATTCCAGAAAAACTGGGAGGAGATTAATGTGATATGTGGCGTCTGTAAGGACTGGATGGACAAACAATTGTGTGTGTGATGAGGACTGAAGGGATTATAAGGAATCCATGCTGTGCTGACTTTCCAGCCAGATCCCCGACCGGTCCAGCTGAATGGACTTTCTCTGGGAGAGCTCCATTTCTCTGAGGCGGAGGTAAAGGAAAACAAAAGACGACAGAGGAAGGGAGGGGAAAGGGGGTTTTGTTTCAATGGGGTGGAAGGGCAAAAGAATTCTACAACCGAGTCACAATGATGGACGGACATACAGCAGTCTGAAAATTGGATTATGTGCCACCATTACGGAAGATGAGCTCCTCTGTAATCACTCCGAGACCATGTGACACACATGAGCACATCATCAATTACAAACACAACCTTCCCATGGATACAGAAAACACATCCCGTACCCATTTCTGGGTCATTTCATAAAAAATCGTGATATATACGAACATTTCTGGATCAGGATTCGAATTTGAGAGATCTGTCGCTTTTAAAAACGCAGAAGAAGAGTAAATCCGGGGATCACCATCGAATCGGTTTTAATACGATCGCAGTGAAGGCTTGTTTTTTTATTGAATCAGGGACGATGATTCATAGCAGGAAGCTCGTTATCTTGTTATCGTACTGAGGGTATGTAAGAAAAATCGCCCTGTAATTCCGTACTTCTTTAATCTTACATTTTCCTCCCCAACACACTTATAAAGATCCTTTCAAAGAGAGGGGGGAAAAAAAACAACGCAACGCAACGCAGTGCAGTACAATCCTGTCACTGGCTTCGGCTCAAAACTCGTTTCTAAAGGAGGAGGTCATATTCCGGTTATATACATATTCTAGTCACTGTGGTGGTTCCCACAAGAAGGAAAGAAAGGAGGAAGAAAATATTTGTTCAAGAATATCATTATAGTCTTGAATCTGGCTTTACAAACATAGAAAGCATGTGCACTGTGTACTACTGATGGGCGGAATTAAGACTGTGTTTAACATGGCTGCAATATCGGATTGTTTTTTTTTTTTAGTATTGTAGCAAGGGAACATAATTAGGAATTGCACAGCGAGGGATTGTTCATAGGGGTGGCCAGGCCAGGGCCAGGGGTTACTCTGGGGTGGCACAGAAAAGATCATCATGCAAACAAACATGGCACTCGTCCAAACTTCAAATATTGATAACGACCCCATGGTAACTTGATAAGTCGAAACATGGCCAAGCGACCAAGGAATCTTCAGGAATGGTGATCAGTATGGAGTAGGACACCGTTAACAATTAAACAAATCGCATAATTTAGCAAAACAGAGCAATTTACACTACTGTAATGTATAAACTATGCAGCATGTACTTGTTAACAGCCGATGCATGGATGAGCGTCGGTCAGCGAGTGGAAGATGGCGCCGGACGAGCTCTGTTTCAGTATCCGGCGACTCAGACTGCAAAAGGAGAAAATTGGCGTGCGAAAATGTAGATATTCTTCCAATTTTTGTGTATCGCTATCGCCATTGAAAGATCGGGAAAAAATCGTAAGTCGAACCATCGTAACTCGGAGACTGTATACCTGTATATAAAGTATGTATGCAATTACGACTGGGGTGGCCATTGGGGTGGCCATTTGGGTAGCCGGTCTCTTGGATCTCGGCCACATCTAAAGCAAAAGCTAGATGTTTGGCTCACAAGATTATATCGAGAGTATTATGTATTTGTTCGTCATTTCTCTTTCGTTTGCGGAGGAGACTTTTTTTGGACAATAATTCATAATTCAGACTTTTCTTCAGCACTGGATCAATAATAGTCATCATCCATACTCCATCACTCATTCCCCTTTCTAAAATGTTATACACATGATGCAGAAGCATAGCATACCCCCTCACCCCCCCATTTCAGCGCACTCTGGTATAATCCGTTTCCATGGAAACATCACACATTTGCAAACGGCAATCAGACCCGAGTGACAAAAGCAGCATGATTATGACGAGTCTAATGCTTATTCATGGTGCTGCTGCTTGTTTTTTATTTTCTTTTTTTTTTGCTGTTTGATGTTCCAGACAACATTTGGTTGTTAGTGTGATAAATCTCCAGTACATTACTATATTCACGATGTTCCCTCGGCTCCATCACGCTCGGGCGAAGACGTTCCAGCAGGTTCTACCATATGGTGGAAGGGTGAAGCTCCGCCTACGATTCATGCTTAATGCTCCGAGTGTGTGGTGCTACTGAAGATGCTGAAGCTGCTGTTGTTGTTTATGCAAAACACGCACACACACACGCGCGCATCCAGAAGCTCAGGCTGATTTGACTAACCCTCAGCACCGCTATATATCAGTTATAGCTTGTTGCCCTCAGCAACTCATCACCCCACAGCACACAGCGTTCGAGGTGCGAGAGGAGGAGAAGAATTCGTTCTCCTTCAGCATGTCGGAGGAAAAAAAAATTTTTTATTGCATTGTTTTCTGATCCGATGCGTTTAAAAAACGCTCGTCTTGAAAAAGTGGGCTACTCTTTCACGTCAAGGATAATCGATTTTACATTAAAGAGCAAAACAGCAGGGGTGGTGGCGAGGGTGGTGAGAGTGAGGGGCTTGGTGAAGAACAAGCTCTTCTCTCTCTCTCTCTCTCTCTCTCTCTCTCTCTCTCTCTCTCTCTCTCTCTCTCTCTCTCTCTCTCTCTCTCTCTCTCTCTCTCTCTCTCTCTCTCTCTCTCTCTCTCTCTCTCTCTCTCTCTCTCCTCTCCCCCTCTCCCGCCTGGAAAACGAGGTCAAAAGCTCCAAATTCATCCTTTTAGAAGACAAAGATGTCGGAAAGTGAACAAAAGGCGTGTGTGTGTGTGATTCGATTAAAGCCCTTATCCGGTTTCCTCAGATGGGGCTAAAGGGGAGGAGAAAAAGCCCAGGCGCTGAGGCTTCGTTCCTTCCTCGCACCTTCACCACCTGCTTCGTCTCAATCCAAAACACACACACACACACACACACACACACACACAAAAACTCTTCTGCTGCACCTTCAGAAACCTTACCCGCCGTTCCTTGACCTCTGACCCAACCTCACCCGGTGACCTGTGGGGCTTTAAGTGCTTTTATATATATGTGTGTGTGTGTGTGTGTGTGTGTGTGTGTGTGTGTGTGTGTGGACAGACTGCTCATAACAATGCCGAATGAATAATGCTTTTACAAGAATGTACACATCGAGCTAATAGGATCCTCTTGCATTAAAAGTAATGGTTAAAAAGGGCTTTATGAAGTGTCTGAATCACACGTGTCCCACTCACAGCACCGGGGCACAAATCGTGTTCCGATTCGGCGAATGACTGGAGTTTTACGAGTCATTCGGGGGTTTGGGGCTGGAACAGGAAATGTATCGTTAAAGGAAATTAACAATCTGTGCAGAGACCCTATTCGGCTCACCCGGAATTCTGATCATTCCTAAATGTCCAATCATGTGATCGAATTGCTAGACGCTGGATACGAGGTTAAGTAAATATCTCCCAGCAAGCCTTTGTTTCGCCACCTGCTCCATTATTCCCAGGTTAATGTGTTACACCAATATTTTTGGTTCGCGATAAGTGTTTGTTCAGTAAGGTTGCAAAATTCCTGCAAGACTTGAAAACGTCAATGGAAATTACCGAGAATTAATTAGAATAAATTGTGATTTTACAAAATTGCAGATGTGACCATGTGACCATAACAGGGAACTTAAAAATACAGAACAGTTATATTGTGTAATAGATATTAAGAAATATTTATTATTGTTCTACTTGCAATTAAAGATCAAAGTATATATATTTTTTAAAACTATTAGTTTGCACGCATGTCTGCTTACGACCATTTATGTTTGTATGTAATACAGTTTACATACATTTTCCAAAATTTCTAATTAATTCCCATAAACTCATGTCAATTCCTGGTTTTCAACTTGAAACATTTCCAAAATTCCCCAGATTAAGTTCCCATGTAAAGTTTCCGAAAACGTACCAGAAATTTTCCGCCCTATGCAACCATAGTGTTTAACCATCGACAAGATTTCTTCCAAACCCCCTCCACTGTATCTCCTCCTTCAAGAGCCATGGCTGAAACTCCGGTTCCTCAAAGCACGCTAAAGCTCTACAATGCAGTAATTACAATGTTGGGAATATGTGGAATGTTTCTCATCAGGAAACACCTATCAATTATCATTTTCATGCCGGGATATCCGTTTGCGCCGAAATTACACCCTGGAAAAGACGAAAAATTCCGTCGCGGCCTGGTGGAACCGAGACATCTTTAGCACGTTGACCATGCGTCGAAGTAGGCATGAGGAGGAAAAAAAACTGGCTTCACATTGTTCTGGACAGGGTTTGGAAATGGTGAAAAACGGACCGGAGAGTGGGCGAACAGGGCAGGTCGGGAATGTCGAGCTCCACTTGACTGGCCTGTGTGATGGAGACACGCTGACGAAACAAGTTCTCAGGAGTCGTTTGTAGCAAGACAATATTTGTATAATGGATCCACGTCCTAGACACAACGTGACCAGCCTACATTCAAAATAACAAAGAAAGATGAAAGAAAAGTGCTTTATATTTGTCCCATGTAATTTACAGCAAAGGAAAATTCCTTCTTCGCATATCCCAAAGATTTTAGGAAGCTGAGGTCAGAGCACAGGGTAATTCATGGGTTCAGAGTGGCACCTTGACCATACCAGAGCCCCATAGCATTAACCACTGAGCTACCATGATGCTTGATTCTTTTCAGTGGTGGACAGTGAGGAAGTAAATGTAATTTGTTTTTGTACTTAATTAGCTTTTTTACGTATCTGTACGTACTTTACTGAAGTGCTTCCATTTGAGGAGATTTTTACTGTACCTTCACTACATTTCAAAGTCAAATATTTGACTTTTTACTCAACTACATTTTGCAGACTCAAACTCGCCACAACACACGTGGATTTATTTACACGATTTTTTTTTTTAAGAAAGTTTTGGGTTCATGATGATTGTAATAGAAATTAATCTGCTGAATGTGCTGAGAGTCACATTCAAATCTTTTCACGTTAAGTTGATTAATAAAAAGGTCTTGTGATAATGATAATAGGAACATTATAGTTATAATAAATCAGTATTTTGGATACTTTTGAGAGCTAAAACCTTTGTACTTTTACTCAAGCGAAAGTTTGAAGGGACACTTTTACTTTTAATGAATTCAAATTTGCATCTCTACTTTAACTCAACTACATGGTTTGTGTACTTTATCCACCACTGGTTCTCTGTAACGGAGCTTCCACAATATGTATCTTTAACCCATCGACACAAAGTGGTGCTTTTACTACTGGCCCACAAGCTTCTAAGATCTTTCTACACTTCTAAAGGTTTTGAAAGGGTTTGAGTAGTTTCTCGAAGATTTCCAAACAAACTAATAATTAAGACAAAGTGGTTTTATTTGTAGTGAGGACATGCGATTCTTGAAGCAAATGGTCAAGAGAAAGTGAAGCAGCAGTGAAATAAATACGCAGGAGATCTGGAGCGAAGCCAGATCATTCAGAGTCTTTTGGGAATTGGACTCGGGCCTCTGACCGGCTGTCACACCAAAGCCGAACATTTTCAAACGCTTGTCACAAAGCAGCACGGTCAGGCTCCGGTGATCATTCCAACCTGCTGCCCAGGTGCCAAATCTGGGGCTGGGCCAAGGAGACGTCAACATGCTTATAGAATGAGCGAGCAAATAGAGTCCAAGACTGCTGGATCCTGAAGCGTTCCAGATCTCCTGAAGTGTAACGTTCACATTCCAGCTGAATTAAAGAAAAATGTGCCAATGAAGAAGTGTCCTGAATTCCACTCTTAAGCCTGTTAACCCCTGCAGCCTGAGGCAAACCGAACATCAAACTGCATTTAATCCAGGATTTAACCGTGCAGGAAATTGCATGTTGGTTTTGCACGTCCTTGCGTTATGACACACAGACATGCACAAACAGACGTGCATGCACACACGGAGCAGCCATGCCATTGTGTTTAGAGTGGCTCTTCTGTGTTTATCTTAGCAGGAGAGATGAAAGTAGGGAAACTCCTGGATGAGTATAATCTTCTCATACAGCACAGGTACCCTGGTTCGACTCCTCACAGGGATTTAAAGCAGAAATTCTGGGTCCACTTTACCACAGTGAGAGCAGCAGCATCAGGGTAAAAAAATGGCAACTATCATCAGAAGGTTGACATTGAACAGAAGGTCATGAGATCCTCACAAACCGGAACATTTTCCGATCCATAGAGCAGATCTTATACATCTACGAATGACCATTGCTTGTTGAGGAACCTAAACTATTCTACAAAAACAAAACTTAGAACAAAGTACCTGTGACTTCAGAGGATTCAAGGATGAAGTGTTCAATAAGACAAAGAAGTGGGGGCAGTGTTTGGAGGTATGAGAAATCAGAAGAACTTCAAAGGATGCTAAATAGATCCTCAACTTGTGAATCAGGTTGATGCTTTTACTTAAGGGTCCCAACAGCAAGATTATACCACCTTTCTCTTGCAAACAATTTTCAATAGAAATAAATGTTGAAATGTATAAATACGAAGCCTCAGAGTACCAACAGCTGCAGAATTAGAAGGTTTCACTCCTCACTAACGGATGCTATTGAGATATTCAAGACGCACTATATTCACACACTATATAGACAAACGTATTAGGACACCAGACCTTTCCAGGCATATGTGGTTCTTCTCGAAACTGTTACCACAAATCTGGAGGCACACAATTGAACAGGACGTCTTTGGATGCAGTATAATAAGATTTTGCGTTGACTTGAATTTGGAAACCCAAACCTTTGGGATGAATGTGAACGCTGACTGCACCCCAGGCCTTCTGACCTCACCCACATCAGTACCTGACTTTATTTACACCCTTATGGCTGATGAACACAAATGTCCACAAGCACACTCCAAAATCTAGTCGAACATCTTCCCAGAAGTCTACACGTCTACGTGTGAATCCTAAAACAGTTATAAGTGCCATTTACACACCACCATAACGCCAAATGGGGAGTATTTCCACTTGTTTGTGTCAGAGAAGAGTAGAAGAATAGGTGCCAGCTCAGTGATGCACCCACATTACCCGTGTCATGTCTGCTCTTGGCCACAATCGTTATGATAAGTGGCTGGAAAATAAGTCCATTCAGCCGCAGCAGGGCCTCACGGCGTTGACTTGCGCTAATTGTCGCTAAGCACTTTCAAGTCGGAACTCGGCCTGGAGACCTGAATGCACGTACATGCTCAAACGACAGCATCAGACGATTAAACAATCAACAGCGAGAGTCTCTGGCGAGATAACGACGCATTAGAACAAACATCGGACCTTCAGTGCGGACTGGTTTATCCGGAGGAACCAGCGGCGTTCCTCGCCTCTTCGCCGACTCGGCAGCCGAGACAAACGATTACACACGTACAGTATCAGCAAGGACAAACAACAATCATGTCGCCATGTTTGAAAGCAAACACAATTAATAGCTCTCGCGCTACGCTGGAGTGCCCTTCGGCTTAACAAGGCTCAGACGCAGACGGCTGAATTTATAGTGCCAGCCTGCTATTTGTTTAATGTGGACAAAACTGCCACAATTTTCCCTCATGCATAATTACAGCTCGTTTCTGTTGGGAAAACCGGGTCATTAGGGTAATAAAGGGGCAACAGAAGTTCTACTTAGCAATGTACTGGCTTCTAATGGGTTAATATGTAAATATAGGTATTGGCTGGATTTTTTTTATGGAATCCAATGGGTCTCTAATGGGGACTCTTATTCTTACAGGTTCTGTTTATAACCCCAAATAAGTGATTTCCTCTTTCTCTGAAGTATCAAGAGTATTCGACTGAAAACCTTTAAATAGAGTTTATAGACAAAGGTCACCATTAGAGTCCATTAGAACCTCCAGATTCCATTAGAAAATCAGCAAATACCCTAAAATTCCTGGTTTACATGTTGACCCCATTTGGAACCTTAAAAAAAAAAAACCTTCCTTTTACCATTATGAATAATTGCAATACCAATGGGGACCACGAATAGAAAAAAATCTGAAATAATTTGTATTTTAATCAGAATCAGAATCAGGTTTATTGGCCAGGTGTGTTGACACACACAAGGAATTTGGTCTTAAAAGTACAGACATGTATAACGCTATACATTTAGCTTGGACGACACAAGACAAAACCGATATTGAACAATATACAGAGTATATTAACGTCAGTCTGTTCAGAAGCTTGTGTTTGGCCAGTTAGTGAGATCGAGTAGAGACTCAATAAAAACATACAAAAATTCATAAAAATAACATTTTTACATTTACACAATACAGAGTTTTTACAATTTTAACCATTCAGCATGAAATGTTAATCAAATCTGCTGCTTCCAAAAAAAAAAATCATGAAAACATTCCTTGATGCCTGCAACCTCTCAAAAGAGTGTAGTGTGGCCTTGATGATTAGTCCTAGATTAGACAAACATCTGATAAGTCACCATGTGTCTATTACATGCATGTCTCTGAAGACAGCGCAGAAACAGCAGGAATTCAGCGCAAGAAGGAAGAAGGTTTTAATGGTAATGCAAAAAAACAAAACACAAATAGTGCCCTCAAAAAAAGCGTACTAAATGGTGTCCCTTGGCGAAACAGGTGCATCCAAAAACCGTCCGTCTCAATTCCAAATGAAGATACGCCGGTCTTGTTCTGATTTACAAATCATAAAACCCGCATGCCGGGTTTAAGCTCCACGGATAAACAGTGGTGGGTTGATTAGAATTTACGACAGGCCGTGTTTATTGTCTTTGGCTTGGCCTTTGGTGGCCTTGAAACCTGAAACCTTGACAAAATCATTAGCCCCAGACTGAGAGAAGCCAGGTGGCTTTTGCCTTCTCGCTCATCTTCTCGTCCCTCGTTTCTTTTCCTTAATCATCCCCCTATCTTTCACATTTCCTCCTTTTCCTTCCCTCCTTCATCTCAGACACACAGAACTCCATGACAGGCTTTCCGTGTGTTATACTTTGGCTCAATCGCACAGTCCATATGGCGGAGGAGAAATATCTGCCATTTCCATAAGCAGTAAAAGAGTAACATCTCTCTCTCTCTTTCACATCTTCTCTCTTTCA